>APFE030450384.1:14484-26451 GCA_000404065.3 Pinus taeda | reverse complement strand
TATATATATATATATATATATATAGCCCATTCATCTCCCTTCAAGATGACCATGCAAGAACAATATATATCTCTGTGGAACCATGTGAAGCCTGTGGCTACATCTCTGTGGAATTGTGCGGAAGTCTGAGGCACATTACTCTGTGGAACCATGCGAGGTCTAAGGCTATATCTCTGTGGAATCGTGTGAAGGTCTGAGGCACATTACCTTGTGGAACCATGCAAAGTCTGAGGCTATATCTTTGTGGAATTGTGCGAAGGTCTGAGGCACATTACTTTGTGGAACTGTGCGAAGTCTGAGGCTCATATTTTGTGGTATAATGCGAAGCTCTGTGGCATAAGCTGAGACTGAGGCAGAAGGAGAAATTTGACCCTCTTGGAGAACTGAAGCAAACATGTTTGCATATTCGTTTGTGGAGAGTTTGAGGCATCTTAGCTTGAAAATCTTGGAGAGTTGGCTTGGCACTCCGACAATGTTCATCTTGCTACTATGCTATTCAGTTTGTCTATGACTCTGTATGTATCTTGTTGACTTGATTCTATAAGGAAAGGATTGCTACTTTTTCCCCCATGTGGGTTTTCCCAAGGTAAAATGTTGTGTTCTTGTGTGGTTGTCTCTTTGTGATCCTTATGGCATTTTATTTTTCTGTCAAGCTCCTTTGTATAATTGCTTTATGATGAAAATAACACAAGAAATGGATTGACTTAATTAATTTCATAAGAAGTAATTATCGGTTTAGAGGATGCCCTAAAAATCAACAAAAACAAGTAAAGGAATGCAATTTCATCTGAGCAAAAATATTGCAAAATTTGTAAAGATTATTTTGGGAGATCACGCTCTTGCTTTACCTTTGCTTTCAGGCTATGCAATTGCACCAGTTCATCGTCCACTATAATAGGATTAGAGGGAGAACCTTCATACATATGGGTGAGATAAAAAACTCCATGGGGAAATGGGAGGGTTTGTTGGAGATGCCACTCAAAACTCAAAGTTGAAAAGTTTCTTACACATAATGTCAAACATTAGTTCCATCCTAAGTAGCTTATCTTAGATGGTAGTTTGAAGTAGTTTATCCTAGATGGTAGTTTGAAGGCTGCTTGTTTCCTTGACAATTTGAGCAATGAAGGACTTGTTGAGCTAGTAGAACTCACTAAGTTTGGCAATCTCAATGTCCCTTTTTGCGAGTAATTAGTGTGATAAATACACTCTTCTAACTTGGCTGATTGTTTCTCCTTAGGGAGTTGTCACTTTCATCTAGCTTTCTTTTCGATATCCTTAATTTCTCTTTTAGCTTCCTCAGGGAATCGGAGTTGGAAGGTTGTGGTTGCTCAAAGAGCATCCGTTTGAGCATGAGTGGTGGTTTGCGCGAAAGGGGCTAAAAGGGAGCATTTGCATGTGTTCCTTTAATTAAAAAGCATAGCCATAGGGTGGGTTGCTCTTTTTCATTATCATGCAATATAAGAGATCATGGTAAGCCACCTGCTAGCACCCAAGTAAATGCCAATTGTATAGGAGATGGAGCTTGTGAATCAAAGGCCATGACCTTGCCACAAAGTTGAGATAAGAGGCAAGATATTAATGCCTTAAAGACCCAACCATGAAAGGAGAAAAATTCCCAATCCCCCCAGTCTAAGCCCTTTACCATGTAGAGAAGAGGAGCACCACTTCGAGAACTCTTTAGAGGACCTTGAAGCTAGAATAACCTAAAGAAAGGGCACCAAACCTTCTTCAAGTGAGAAATCCAAAGGAATTAAGCACTAGGATAGAAAGGGAGCAATGCTTCCTTGTTTAATTTTTCCTTTGTCACCTAGTAGGCCCCCTAAAACCACCAAGAATAACAAAAAGATGAAAATTTGAACAGACCAAAACAAATTAACAATCGGAACTTGAAATAGTTGACTAGAATCAACATACTAGAACTTGAAGATATTAGGCAACACAACAATCTCGAACTTGGAGAGACTGAGTTAGCATCCAATTGATTATGTTTTCTCGTCTCGATCTCACTTATAATCTCTTGGCCTTGTGCCTCATAATTCATAAAACTGCCACCTCGATTGCTTGTTCGAGCCATAAATGCCGTTGCACTACCCCAATACCAACCCATAATCCTAATGTGAATGTAGAGGGTGCGTAAATTAGGCCTTATTTGAGGAGTTGTAGTTTGGAAGGAAACCAAAGTTAAGGATATTTAGTTTTGATGCTTATATTGTAGTTGCAAGGGGAAACAAGGGTAGATTTGATGTTACATGAATTAATCGTTGTTTGTTGTCTACTTTAACTAAGTAAAAAAGTACATAAGCTTTTGGATTCTTGTACAAACCATATTGATGCAAGCAATACATAAGAAATTGACACTGAATTAGATTTCAAATTGCGATATGGATGATAAGTTTTGGTTTCAAGTTTGAAATGGAATCACTCATCAAGGATAATAGTTGTAGGGTGAAAAGCAAACTTCATTTGATGACATGCAGGTTGCAAGGGATGTGGAGAATGTTGTTGGTTTAGATGATATAGAAGAGGTTTGTATGCTTGAAGATATGAAGAACATTTGTGGCTTGTTGTAGTAAGATAAAATAAAATAATTATGTTAATGTCTGAGGAATGACCACAAAGGTAGGTCATTGGAACTAAAGAGTACAATCGGTATGGATACAATGTGGGGAGTGCAAGCGCAACTCCTAGAAATGCAAAAAACAACATAAAGAAGGAAACCTGCATAAGTATAACATCATAACATATATATAACACTGTGACAAAGGCACAATATTACAAAACACTAAGTTAGTTTGGACAACTCAAGAACTCGTGAAGAGAGAGAGAGAGAGATCGCACAATAAGGCTAATGATGTCAAGGTCTCCTGAGTTTGATGATTAAGGGCGAGGGGGGCGAAAAGGGCATTAATGACAACTGATATTTTTCTTTGACTCCTCTCATCGAGAGGTGTAGGATTGATCTAAAGATCATCCGATTCCGATAAGTATTCATGGAGATGTGATTTTATTTGTGTTATGGGACAATTTGTTAAGGTCGGCCAGCAACTAATTTGCCCCCTCTTGTGCTCCACGTTTTACTATAAAAGGAGGTCTTCAAGTCATTTAAACACTATCTTCTCCTAAGATCTCTCTCCACTCGTTTGGGTTTAGTGGCTAGAGAGGTCAAGAGGGAGAAGCCCTGGACGTAGTGAAGAAAGGGTTTTGTGTGCCCTAGACGCAGTTGAAGAACGCAGCCCTAGCCGCAGTCAAAGGGAGCTCAAATACGCAGCCAAAAGGAGCCCTAACAGTTGCCTAAAGGAGGCCCTAATACGCAGCGAAAAGGAGCCCTAACAGTAGTCTAAAGGAGGCCCTAATACGCAGCCAAAAGGAGCCCTAACAACTATCTAAAGGAGGCCCTAATACACAACCAAAATGAGCCCTAGCAATTGTCTAAAGGATGCCCAATACACAGCCGAAAGGAGCCCTAACAACTACCTAAAGGAGGTTGTGATACGCAACAAAGAAGGAGTCCTATACGTAGCCAAGTGGAGGCCCTAATCCGCAGCAAAGAAGGGAGATCTACCCACTGTTTAGCGGAACTTCTACACACAGCAAGGCAACCCTAATCCCCAGACATGAGGAAGCCTTAAAGGAGCCTTAGTTGCATATCTAAGGAAGGGTTAAACGTACCCTAGACGTAGTCTATACACGGTTGAACGCAGGTCTAAACACAATGACCTTAACACTATTCTAGGCCGCATTTGTGGAGGGTTTCATGTGCCCTTAGACTATTGTGAGAAGGGATTTGAATGGTTCCTTATATGCAGTGTCATGACTGCCCTAGCCACAGGAAAATAGAAGGTTACATCAGTTCATTAGTGGGACGATTTGGGAAATCTACTGTATCAAGGAGCACTGTTCCGATGCAGTGTGGAGGGCAGCAACTCATTGGAGGACAACCACAGTCATTAAGAGCAGTTCTGGGCCAGCTTAGATGGGCTGTTAGGGACTGTGGTCAGTACCCTAATCAGTGTTGAGTTGTGTTATATTCTTTCCACGACTAGCCCATGTAGTTAACCGGGGGGGTACAGGGGGTGCAGAGCCCTCTTTCGTTGAGCCGATTATGTAGTGGGGGGGGGTTCACAAGGGGTTTGAGGTACCTGTAACCCCACTTTATGGAACATTTTGGTTTTGGACCCTATGTTAGGATGGGCGGACCTACCTACGGTTTTGTGCATGATTTTCGCACATGTTTTTTGGACGCGATGGTTTTCGCTCCATGGTATTGGATGCTTCAGCATGTATAAATATGTATTATAAAATTGAAAGGAACATAATGAAAAATCAAGCTGGTAGTCCCGCTTTTGGGATCCAGGGGCAAATCTCTGTATATATGTATTTTATGTGTTATGCTCTCACATTGTTTATTTTCTGTGTTTTAGAATTCAAACGCAGGTAATTTCTGTACGGGGTTAAAACCTAAAATCAGTCCCGGAATTGCAGCATCACAACATGTTCAAGATTTGATATTTCTATAGACTAAATGTTGCTGTGTTAATAATGATTGGACACTATCTGGGGTACGTTTGTTGCTATGTGCTATGCCGCAGGCCATAGCACCATAGCACCATAGCAAGAGTTGTTATGGGTAGTGTATCAGGGTGTGCAACACAAGTGTATCAAGGTGCAACATAAGTGTATCAAGATGCAGGACAAGGGGATGCAACATGATAGGCACAATAAGGTACAGTTTGAAGATGCAGCACAAGGAGGTGCAACATGATGAGATGGTGCAGCAACATGATGTGTGCAGCATGAAGATGAAGAGCAACAAGATGAGTACAACATGATGAGGTACAACTCAATAGTGATGCAGTGTGGTGCAACTTTGTGATGAGACATGGTATGATGGTGCAACATGGTGCAACACTGTGATAGGGTGATGGAATCACGAGTCTATATCAGTTACCTCATGAGACATATTCTTAGAGAAGATCTATGTTCTTATCTTGTCAAGTCAAAGTGTTGACTTCTAATGTATATGTACTATCTCTCTCTCTCTCTCTCTCTCTCTCTCTCTGCTGAAATATTGAAGAACATAAAAGAAGAATTGATCAAGGGTTTCCCCACATTGGGGTTTGTCCCTGGCTAGCACCACATCTTGTGTCCTCTTGTCTTGGTTTGTATTTTGCGATTTATGTTTATGTTCTATCTACAGTTTACTTTAATGCTGATGTGATTGCTAATCTGGAAGAGATATTGAGCTAACTGTGAAAATTGAAATAAATTGCTCTAAGCATAGAACATACCTAAAGTTAACTTGGTATCAGAGCTGAGGTGAAGACAAAGCCCAAGCAAGAGTGAAAGAGCAATCATCGAAGACAGTTTGGAAAGGACAAAAGGATCAATGGATTCCTCATCTCTCTTCTAATTCACCAAGGGTGAAGTTGAAGCAGAGAATATTATCGGAATGGCGCAACAGAAGTTTCTGATGGCTTACTTGAAGATCACTTCTATGGGAAAACCGGATCTAAGGGTGGAAGGAAAGGCAAATGCCTTGGTTGAAATAAGTTCGACCATTATGCGAAGGAGTGTCTGACTGGCTGGGGCACATCACTTGATGATGATAACAATCATGCTAGGGACATCTTTAATGATCAAAGGAATGATAGGTAATGCAGGTCATCAAGGATACGACCAACTCTTCAGAGAAAGCAAGGAACCCCAGGTATGAAGAATCAAATGTTGTTTCTGATAAGATAAATAAGTGTTATCTTGCATTGGCCCTTTCCTTCAGATTCTTTGGGAATTTGGCTTATTGATTGTAGTGCTTCAAGGCACTCCATTGGATAGAAGGGTGCTCTCTCTCTAATTTGATAGAGATGAAACATTCGTGGGATTATACTTGGATCCGATGCTACCTATCTCAGAAAGGGTGTTACCTCTTAATTGAATGAGGGAAACTCGATTCATTTATAGAATCTCTTTTATGTTCCTGATCGTAAGAAGAACTTGGTGTCCATTTCGGCAATGGAAGTCAAAGGTTTCAGGGTGGCATTCATTGATGGAAAGGTACGTGTTTGAAAATGAAATTTTCAAAGATGCTTTTACTCATGGGTTCAAGGTTAGCAATATGTGTCAGGTTGCAGGATGGTCCATTGGGGATCATGACATATCTCATCTAAAACACCTGAAATCTACTTTATGAGGCGCTAATCGATGTGAGTCAGATGGTGACTCGGATACTTGAATTCAAGAAGAGCATGAAGGTACATGTCTGAGATGTATCGAAGGAAAATCATACAAGGGGACCATTCCCCTCATGTAACAGGTCCACAGGTTTGGAACAACCTGAGGGGATTGAGATTCATGATTGGGAATCTCATGTATATAGGTGGAAGAAAGCCCTCTATGGTTTGAAGTAAAACACCCAGGCCTAATATGAGAGGATTGATAGCTATCTGATGAAGCTGAGATTCACTAAAAGTGAAGCCAATCCAAACCATTGTTTGAAGGTTGTGGATGATAGACCTCTCAAACCGGCACCTTCTGAGAAACGACCTATTTCTGACAGGTGCAGACCCTCTCACTTGCAGAAGTAAGAGGGAGTTGGATTCCAGATATGGAATGGTAAACTGCAAGCCCGTGACTACCTCGAGGACCTTAACTTTCAGAAGTTATATGGTGGTGATGCCAGACCAGATTTGGGAAATGCCTCTGAGTTTCATAAACTCATCTGCATTGATGCTCTTTGTGAACTTCCATTTGTATATATGCTTTGCAGTTAGCATAGTGAACTCATATTTGGTTGAGCCTCACTAGGTTGGTGCCAAGAATCTTTTGAGATATCTTTAGGGCACAATCTCTCATGGATTGAGATACACTTCCAGAAATATGAAGTTGCATGATTATTCAAATGTTGATTGGGCAGGCAGTGTGGAGGATCGCTAGAGCACTTCTCAGTGTTGGTTCTCTCTAGATTCTGCTTTGACATCATGGATGAGAAAGAAGCAAAAGTCGGTTGCTATAAGCACCGCCGAGACTGAATACATAGCTACGAGTATGATCTCGTGTGAAGTTGCCTGGTTGTGGAAACTCATCAGTGAGTTGTTTGTACACATGATGAATACCACTGTGATTCTTTGTGACAACCAAGGGGGAATTCGATTATTGAGGAATCTCGTATTTGATGATTGCTCCAATAGATAGACATCAGATACTACCTTATCTGGGATATGGTAAGTCAATGAGTGAGGAGGCTGCATCGCATTGAGACTGATGTATAGGTTGCAGACACTTTGTCAAAGCCTCGGGGAAAGGTCAAATCTGTGATTTTCCCGAATGTCTTGGAGTCCTTGAGAGTATAAGGGAACTACATGTTGCATGCATTGAGTTCTGGGAGCTCTAGGGGGCTTGGAGTACTTACTGGAGCGACATACGACCACAGGGCAACTCACCCTCCCCTAGTGGTGTGCTATGTACAGGATGACAGGTTCAACCTTTCCCTGTGATACCTCTTGGCGACTATGGAACATGATGATTAGTTCTTCTGTGGGCCGGGATAATTACGTCTCCTGTGGGCCGGGATGATTAGTTCTTCCGTGGCAACTTTGAAACAGGATGATTAGTTCTCCTGTGGCAACTTTGGGACAGGATGATTAGTTCTCCCGTGTCAACTTTTGGACAGGATGATTGGTTCTCCTGTGAGATAGGATGGTTAGTTCTCTTGTCGAGGCATCCTACCCATACAGTCTGGGACTCATGGGAAGTACCTCTCATTTGATCAATGAGCAGGGAAATGGGGTTATTGACCATAGTAGTACTATGATCTATTGATGGACGCGTCATCGTATCTATCGTACTCCCTATGCTAGGATGACCTCCATTGATCTGGGATCAATGAAACTGATCTGGGATTAGTATGAGTGGTTTGAGACACTCTCTTGTGATATTGATCTGGGATCAATAAAACTGACTTCAGGTCAGTAAGAGTGACATGACACTCTCTTTAGAAGAAACTGACTTCGGGTCAGCAGAGAATGGTATGAGACATTCTCGATCAATTCTTCTTCTTCATGGTTCAATAGAATAGAGCTCAGCAGAGCAGCGCAGAGTAGAGCAGAGCAGCGCAGAGTAGAACAGAGCTCAACAGGGAAGAGCTCAGTAGAGCAGAGCAATGCAGGGCACTGATGGTAGAGATAGTACAGTCAGACAGATGGATTAGCGGACGAAGTTTTCCCTAGTTGAGAGGGAGTTGTTAAAATTGTCAACTAGGGCCAAACTCCATGTCGGTCATCTTATTAAATACAAATGATATTTTTCTTAGACTCCTCTCATCGAGAGGTGTAGGATTGATCTAAAGATCATCCGATTCCAATAAGTATCCATGGAGATATGATTTTATTTGTGTTATGGGACAATTCGTCAAGGTTGGCTAGAAACTAATCTGCCCCCTCTTGTGCTCCACGTTTTACTATAAAAGGAGGAGGTCTTCAAGTCATTTAAACACTCACTTCTCCTAAGATCGCTCTCCACTCGTTTGGATTTAGTGGCTAGAGAGGTCAAGAGGGAGAAGCCCTAGACGCAGTGAAGAAAGGGTTCTATGTGCCCTAGACGCAGTTGAAGAACGCAGCCCTAGCCGCAGTCAAAGGGAGCTCAAATACGCAGCCAAAAGGAGCCCTAACAGCTGTCTAAAGGAGGCCCTTATACACAGCCAAAAGGAGCCCTAACAACTGTTTAAAGGAGGCCCTAATATGTAGCCAAAAGGAGCCCTAATAGCTGTCTAAAGGAGGCCCTAATACATAGCCAAAAGGAGCCCTAATAACTGTCTAAAGGAGGCCCTAATACACAGCCGAAAGGAGCCCTAACAACTGTCTAGAGGAGGCCCTGATATGCAGCAAAGAAGGAGCCCTATACGCAACCAAGTGGAGGCCCTAATCTGCAGCAAAGAAGGGAGATCTACCCACTGTTTAGGGGAACTTCTACACGCAGCAAGGCAACCCTAATCCGCAGACATGAGGAAGCCTTAGGTGCATATCTAAGGAAGGGTTAAACGAGCCCTAGACGCAGTCTATACATGGCTTAACACAGGCCTAAATGTAGTCACCTTAATACTATTCTAGGCCGCATTTGTGGAGGGTTTCATTTGCCCTTAGACTGCTGTGAGAAGGGATTCTAATGGTTCCTTATATGCAGTCTCATGACTGCCCTAGCCATAGGAAAAGAGAAGGTTACAACAGTTCATTAGTGGGACGATTTGGGAGGTCTACTATATCAAGGAGGATTGTTACAATGCAACGTGGAGGGAAAAAACTCATTGGAGGACAACCACAATCATTAAGAGCAATTCTGGGCCAGCTTAGATGGGTTGTTAGGGACTGTGGTCAGTACCCTAGTTAGTCTCTGAATTGTAGCATCATAGCATGTTCAAGAGTTGATATTTCTATAGACTAATTGTTGCTGTGTTAATAATGATTGGACACTATTTGTTGCTATGTGCTAGGCCGCAGGCCATAACACCATAGCAAGAGTTGTTATGGGCAGTGTATCAGGGTGTGCGACACAAGTGTATCAAGGTGCAACATAAGTGTATCAAGATGCAGCACAAGGGGATGCAACATGATAGGCATAGTGAGGTACAGTTTGAAGATGCAACACAAGGAGGTGCAACATGATGATAGGGTGCAACAACATGATGTGTGCAGCATGAAGATGAAGAGCAACAAGATGGGTACATCATGATGAGGTACAACTTAGCAGTGATGTAGCATGGTGCAGCGCTATGATGAGACATGGTATGATGGTGCAGCTCTGTGATGAGACATGGTATGATGATGCAGCTCTCTGATGAGACATGGTATGATGGTGCAACATGGTGCAACTCTGTGATGGGGTGATGAAATCACATGAGTCCATATCAGTTACCTCATGAGACATCTTCTTAGAGAAGATCTATGTTCTTATCTTGTCAAGTCAAAGTGTCGACTTCTGAGTTATATGTACTATCTCTCTCTCGCTCTCTGTTGAACTATTGAAGAGCATATAAGAAGAATTGATCAAGGGTTTCCCAATCTTGGGGTTTGTCCTTGGCTAGCGCCACATCTTGTGTCCTCTTGTCTTGGCTTGTCTTCTATGATTTATGTTTATGTTCTATCTGCAATTTACTTTAATGCTGATGTGATTGCTAATCTAGAAGAGATATTGAGCTAACTGTGGAAATTGAAATAAATTGCTCTAAGCATAGAACGCACCTAAAGTTAACAGTATAACATCATAACATATATATGAAAATGTGACAAAGGCACAATATTACAAAACACTAAGTTAGTTTGGACAACTCAAGAAATCGTGAAGAGAGAGAGAGAGAGGGAGAGGGAGAGAGAGAGAGATCGCACAATGAGGCTGATGATGTCAAGGTCTCCTGAGTTTGATGGCTAAGGGCGAGGGGGGCGAAAAGGGCATTGGCTCGCCATTAGAGTCACACGGAACCATCTAGTCTTTCAAGTTATACGTGCATTCGAGGTTGAAAGAAGGAAACTTTGAATGGATCTCTAGTTGCTCGTTTGGTTGCATTAAGTTTCCTTCTTTTTTTGTTTCATGGTTTGGACTCTTTTGTACCCTAGTTTGATGGAAAATAAGGTGACAAGGAAGAATATAAAAAAACACTCATGGAAGTTGAAGACAAAGTTGTTCCTACAACAAAGTTGGAAATATCTAGGTCAGTGCTAATGATATAAATATACTTTTGTTGGTGGATGGACGTAAATGGATTTTGCAAAATGTAGACACAGGGTTTGTGAATTGCAGGTGGGAAGAGTCTTGTGGACATAGCTCCTTACGAGTTATGATATGCCTCAAATTTTTGTTTTTTTTTAAATATTTATATACGTTACTATTGAGACATGGAAAATATTCACTTGTTAGACCATCAATCGACTTCTCCATCTGTGGTTGATGGAATGAAGTTTTTGGAAAACCTTAAATCTAAGTGGACTAACAATTTAATGATTAGCGAGTTGTTGGTGCCTATGCATAATAAACCATGTCAATTACATGTTGTACAATCTATTTTATCTCTCACTTTATGGTAGGGTTAGAGTTGATTTGTGTGCCAACTCGAATTAAAGGTACATGTGGTACATGTGGAACACTTAAAATATGAAGTTATGAACAATAGATTGGAGAATTTCTAGTGTGGTGATATTCATTATCATCATTCGGGCTACATCATGACGCAACTTATGGGCAAATTATAGACATTTTTTGATGTAATCAATGTAGACAAGTTGGTATATTTTTGGCATATGTTTGTTTTCAATATGACCATTAAGGTGGGGTGACAGAGTTCATGAAGTCTAAGGTGGAGTTGGTGAAGTCTAAGGTAGTGTTGCATGAAGCATCCCCCCTCATAAAGGTTTGGAGGCCGAAACTATGCATTGTGCGGATTCGTGCCTGTACGCTGTTAACTGTAAGACACCTCCATAATGCAAAAACGATGAACTTCTCCACCATTTTGGTCAAATAATATGCTACAATTATACATAATTAAGCTCTATAACAATTTCAACTCTTTTAAATGGCAAATACAAACCAAGCAAAGTTCCAAAACTAAAGCTAAGGTATATAGTAGTAAGACAACAACACCTGACAAGGTTTATTATTGGCACAATAACACCCAACAAGGTCAATTTTCCATTATCCATAGTCCGACAGTTCCCAATATCCATTATCCACTATCCACCAACACACAACAAGGTCAATTACTTTACTATCCATTGGCCAACAACACCTGGCAAGGTTGAAAAGATTCTCTCAGCATCACATTGTTAACTCTTTCGAAGTTCTCATGGTGGACATAAAACATAAGTTTATAATATATTGATGTCGCTTTAATGTTATCTCTATCTTTATTTATTTACAAATATGCATTTTTCATACATTCTACGACTCATTTGGCAATCTAGATGTTTTTTTAAATGTAAATGCGGT
>APFE030450384.1:0-14037 GCA_000404065.3 Pinus taeda | reverse complement strand
AAAAATTGACATTTCTCGTGGTGGCAAGAGGCCCAAGCATAAGCAATAGATAATAGATTTACTTGTCTTTTCTAGTTTCTAGTAGTTTTTATAACTAGTGACTTTTTCATATTAATTATGTAAAATTTTTAAACAATATATAACAATTTAAGTTTGAAGTTGGCAATTATAACTCATTTGTAATGAATTATGAATATGATGCTTCATGAAAGTTGGAAGTTGTTTCATTTCATTTTATAACATTTCATTTCATGTTAGATGTTATTTGTTGTAATGGTTACACTTAGCTTACAAGTACCTTTGGTGATCAATGATGATAAATGTTATATATTGAATTTTGAAAGCTTGAAATTTTAAGATTGATGAATTATGAGACTCAATATGTTGTATGTTACTATGTTACTAACTTGTGGACGTGGTTGATGAAGATTATAACTTCTAGATGATTGTCGTTATATGGTTCAATCTATGTTTTTTTTTTATGTTTTTTATATCTAATTCATCATTCTACATGTTTTTGTTGACATATATGTATCAAAATATAAAAAATATAATATATATATAACTCTGTGGGATTCGCTCCCAAACCGGGAGCTTTTGAAAATGTCACTGCTGCACTCGTTTTCGCTCCCGCTCCCAAGTAACACTGGGCCAAGTACTATTATTGGAGCTCACACATACATCAAAGAGCTATAACATTTAACACTCCCTTGTCTTCATTATCTGATAACGTTTGTTAGTAAGCTCACCCATGGTTGATACCTATAAACTGCCTCTTACCACCTCCTTTACTTCCAACAAGTTGAATAGCATGGAAAACCAATGTTGGAAGTTGGGTGAGAAAGTCGAGAAGCAAAATCAATAAAACTTGACGAACCTCGAAAAGATGTTGAATGAGAAGTTGCCAAGTATGCTATCTCAAGGCATATCAAAAGAACACCATTGAATTGCATAGCACATTGAGCCACATTAGAAGAAACTTCCAACTCGAAACTATGTAGCCACTCACAACCTTCATTAGGTTCATATATAAGTAGACTAATGGATAATGACACATGACATCTATCTTCTAAGGATGGGTCATCCAAATAGAACATTATTATGGCCTCCAGGGTATTATTGATGACATGGTGAAACTTAGGGTGGGGGTATTTATTTAGATGTAGAACAATGGTAATGGTGGGATGGCATAAAAAAGCCTATGTGGTCTACATTGCCTAGAGTTAGTTTGCTAAAGCTGTCCATTCACCTTTTAAGAGAGATACACACTATTTGGGGCAAATCAAACTAGCTTAGTCACCAACTTTAAGCCAACCAACCAACTCAATCACCAACATTATGACAACCTTTGAGCAATTAGTCATATATACAGAGAACTTAATAGATTCTTTCTATAAAGAATGTTTCATTAGTGGCCTCAAGGAGGAGATATGAACCCAAGTTAAAATGCAACATCTTGCTACATGGTTGGAAGTGACTCAAAGGGCCCTAGAAGCAAAAATGATGATCAATCCACAAGCAAAAAATGCTAGCATTCATTTCTTGCATTTTCCTCCCTAATGTAATTGTTGAAGGAAGTGTAACTAGGTTCGGTCTTCATAAATGTACTTTTGATATTTGTACTTATTCAAGAAAAGAAATATTATTTTTATAATATATGACAATGAGTTTCTTGCTCATTGTAGTAGGTCTAACACATGTCAAAGTGCTATAGGTGAGTCAAATAGTCAAGAGAAAATATTGAAGGCCTTAAGGGCATGTTACACTATGTATAAATATATATTAAATTCAAGGGAAAACCTCCAAGCAAAGTCAAGTCTACTCCTAGGCAATGACACCTTCAATAAGCTCCTTCAAGCATGCTACAACACCATGGAAGCTATTCGAAGTCTGCTCAACAAGTTAGCCACCACAATGCCCTCAAAGTCTACTTACAATTAAGAAGACAAGTCGACCTAAATGTAGTCAGTCAAGTCAGCTTAAATGGAGGGGCAAGCCTCTATTTATAGAGGCTATCCACTCCAAAGACAATGGATCAATTGTGCTCTGAAATCTGCAAGAGAAAGAGATCAATAAGGTCGAAGGAATCCAAGGTGAAATGGGCTACTAGGGCAGTGAAGAGAAGAGGAGGAACAATGAAGAGTAAGGCACTGTTTCTAGGGTATACATAGTCACACGTGCGAGGGAATGAAGGACAGTCTACGACCATAACAACAGTAAGATCACAGTTGGATATTTCAGTTTGTTTGGCGCTGAAACTAGGCCCATAAAGGCCTCCTACTCCAGCTTGGAAGAAGGACATCAAACAAAGTAAGAAAGAAGGCGACCGAAGTATAGTAAGGGTATGCCTGAGCCACAACAACAACTAGTGAACAGATCATTGTTTGGATGAGAGATCAAGCCTACAAGGACTCCCAAGCCTAGGGAAGGAGCCTATCTCTCTAAGGTAAAAGGACTCTAATTAGAAGATGAAGTGCTAAAAGGCAAAGTGCCGGAAGAAGTGCCAAGGTATATGGTGCAGAAAGGAGTGAAGACTTGACTTGTACTTGGAGGATCTCTTAGTTAGGGGTCTAGGGTTTGACATTGATCAATAGAAGTTTCAATAGGAGAAATTCACTAAAGGGTTTTCCTCTCAAGAGAAGAGAGGTTTTGGCCCTGGCAGAGAGCCAACATCTTGTGTTCTTGTTTTTATGTTTTGGTAGCATTTTGATAAAATACACACATGCACTAATAAGAAGAAGAAGAAGAAGAAGAAGAATAAGCTAACAAGAAAAGTAAAATGACTCCACAAATTGTTATCAAGTAATGAAGAATCACACTACACTACTTTGCCCTAGATTCTTCAACAGTAATTCCCCATGCACAACTACTACTCACGCCTTGAAAGTACAAAGGTTGTTTCCAACAAAAATGGCAGTCTACCAAAGATGTGGACTCTGTTATGATTGTGATGAAAATTATGCTCCAAGTCATCGGTGTAAAGAACAAGAATTGTTCCAAATTGATATAACCACTTAGGCCCCGATCAAAGACATAACTATTGAAGAGACAATAGATGTATAGGTTGAAGACACGAAAACCTAGACTCGAGTTGATACTAAACCTGTATTTCCTCAAAGAGAAACACTAATCTCCATGCATGCATTATTAGATGTTTTGACTCCACAAACCTTGAAAATTACATGCTACATCAAGCAGTAGAAAGTCATCCTAGTTGACTATGGAAGTTCTCACAATTTCATTCACAAGATAGTGGTTTTGTACACTTGGTGCACAACTTTAAAAACATGATCACCAATGGAGGTATGATGAAATGTGGCAATAAATGTGAAAATGTTGAAGTTCAATGAGAAACTATCAGCTCAAAACCCATCTTTTTGTCATTGATATGGGTGGTTCTCCTTGTCCACTCCAAGATTCATCTAGTCGTTCATGTGTCTTGTCTGAAGAAGTTTGTGAGTCAAATTTCAAAGTGTAGGCCTACCTACTAGAACTTGATGAAGAAGGAAGTTTCCATTAGGATGCAGCTAGAAGAAATATTGGTTGCCATAGATTGTCAATTGCACCAAAACATGAGTAGTCAAGTATTGATCTAGTGGAGAGACATGCAATTAGAAGATGCCACATGCGAACCGACATTGTGTTTTCAACAATTTCCTCACATTCAACCTTGAGGATAATTCTATTTTTGAAAGGGGAGGGTATATTAGGGTCCTACCTTAACCCCCTTATGATACTTTATAAGTGTATGGGGCCATCTTGCTTGAGTAAGGTCAATTAATTGAATGTAAAAGGGGTTCTCTTTATTTAATAAGACCCAAATTAGTTTGTAGGCCTTTATTATGTGTGGGCCCATAGGTAGTTAAGATTCTTTATGAATAAATATATATAGAGTAGAATGTTATGTAATGTTCTTCTAAAGATTTGTTATTCTATTTGGAGCTTTTCTCTTGGGGGCCCTCCCCTTGAAGAGGTAAGTGAATATAGCTCTCTATTTTATTTATTTATTTAATTATTATTATTTCTGTTTAAATTATATAAAGGAATGGATAAGGGTTTATATATTAATAAAAATTGAGTTTTGGGCAAGAACCACTACAACATTCCTCAGACTTTTGACATACAACACTTTCACTTGTCCACAAAATGGATATTATGGTCCTCTGACATCTTTTCCTTACTATTCTAAATACATATCTACTAAATATTCGACAAAAAACCCCTAATATCAGAATGTACTTACACAACAACATAATTCACCAAAATTGACAGAGCTACAGACAGAGAAACTATCAGTTTCAGATATTGAGGCCAGCGATTTTGCTCCAACCTTACCCTGAGGTTCCAGACCTTTGCGTGCGACGAGTTTTTTTTCTTGCAGAGGCAATGCTGGTCTCGACTGCCTCCGCGCTGTGCTGATCACCACTATTCATCTGTTCCTCCAAAGAAGTCACCCTAATGCTCAAAGCTGTAAGTTTTGCATGCATGTCGTCCAAAAGCTGCTCAAGATTGCTCTGTTGACGTTCTTGCTTGGTTTCCATATAAATTTGAAACAATTTCCTTTGCTGCTCCACCATTTCCTTCTGCTGTTGCATTGTCACCAACAGGCCTTCAACTGGATCCAACAAACTCTGTAATTGCAAGCTGACATTAATATTATTCGAATTTGGTGGTGGGTCTACCATAGCAGGGAAGAACCACTCCACGGGATGAGCCAATGAACATGCGAGCTTCCGGCACACACCAAAACCCACATAGAACAATATCACACATTGAATCTGAGGGACCCGACGAGCTGGCTGAAGCATATATATACATATATGACTAGATGGCTTTCCTACTTTTATCCACTTTCGTTCAACTTCAGTAAGATCTTCTAACTCGTTAATTTTGAATCCACGAGAGGAGATTGCCTCAAATAACAAATTTAACCTTTCTGAGCTGCTGATTGTGGATTGAGATACTCATTTTTAAATATAGCTTTATTCCTGGTTATCCAAATTGACCAACAAAGATACTTGGGAAGGGCTTCCCAGCATATAATTGACAGAGAAGAAGCTTTTCAAAGCCATGGGTACTTGGATCTCTGCAATTCAAACATTTCTTCCCATGATGCCGGGATTGAATCTATGTATTGTATAGAAGCAAGCACAACTCATCAGGACTCCAAAGAAAATGGGTGAGACCAAAATAAATGGGGAATGTTTTCCTCTGATTCTCTGCATAGTATGCATCTTGACGGACCATGTATGTTCCTTTTCCTGAGGTTTACAGTCAGGAGGATTTTTTGGTGAATGAGGATCCAACAAAATGTGTGGAATTTGGGTATTCCATCCTTGTTCCTATTATTGACCACAATCTACTCGGAGGAGAGTGGGGAAGCTGCTTGACAAGATGGGCTCATCCCTCTTTTGCTGTATATTTTTAATGAGGACTCAAATTCCATTATTGAAGATCTTGCAAGGAGGAAGAGACGAGAGCCAGTGCTTTGAGATTCAGGATCAAACTTTCCCATTGTTGTACAAGATGAAGCGGAAGATGTGGCCTCAGTCAACCTTTCCATTTACCATGATCATCCCAATGCGAAATATCTTTCAATTTGGAGCAAGCATCCAATTGGCCAATTCTCTAACTTCCTCTCGCACTCCAAGGGGTCCATCGGAGGTAAAATTATCTTTGCAGATGTTAATGTGTGCACCATTAGCGGAGCACCAACAAACGTGATTAGTGATTAAAGGGGCAACCTCTTTGCATAATTTCCAGATTTTGGATCCAGTGCCAGACCAGTTAATTGATTCAACCTTGAGCAAGCAGTTTTTGTTAAAATTTAGAGGCATTGGACTTACCTCCTCGGGATTTGATGCTCTTGTGTTCTCTGTTAACCACATTCTTGAGGGCTTCAGTTATTTGGGGTTGGCTGCCTAACTTGATATTTTGCTCCGATTCCACTTCTCTTACACCTTTTTTGGAAGGTCTTCCTCCTTTTTAAGGGTTTTCCAGTTCACAGCTGGTGGATTCATTTTCCTAATTTAGTCTCTTCTCAGCACTTCTCGTTAACATCTTTCCTGCTCCCTCCTCTGTTCCTTGAAGTTTTGGTGACACACCTTATCCTCTCTTCGTCTTGCCTCTCAAGGTTTAATGGGGTAGTGGTGCTATTTTGAGTCTGGGGCTTCACATTGCCAACTGGATATATCTCTCTTACTTGTTCTTTCTCGTGGATTTCCCCCTCTTCTTCTTCATCCTTTCTTTCTTCATGGCCTGAGACATTATCATCATTCTTAGGATCCCCCTACTCATTCTCTTCCTGTGACAATACTTCATAGGGGTTGGTTGAGGTTGAGGCATCATTTTTACCTAGGGTATTTCTAAATGGATCCCCCTTTTCTCGATTTGCTCCCCTCTATTAGGTTTTCCATTGATCTTCCTGCGAAGAAACTACTCCTCTGTTTCCAGACTGATATTTTTTGCAATCCCGAGCAAAATGTCCGTATTCATGGCGAATTTTGCATTTAAACGGAAGTTGCTCATAATCAAGGGTCTGTGTGTGCCTCCAATCCCCTTGAGTCAGTATGATCTCGTAAGGCAAACCTTTCTGGAGATCCATTTCCACGCATATTTTTGCACATGCGAATTGCTGTCCTTTAGGCTCAGCGCAGTCCAATACCTTCCAACTCCATTTCCAATTGCTTTCATACATTTGTCGCTACAGCAGGTGTGGTAATTTGACCCAAACAGGGACGACAGCCGGAATGTCCTCATCTAGGTCAAAATCCAAAGACCAAGCATTCAAATATATCCCTCTAGAAGCAAAAAAAAATTACGGGCCATTTCCAAATACAATATCTCTGTCCTCCTTGTACTCGGAGAGAAAAGTAAAAAATCCGTTGCCTACAGACTTTGGTGATGGTCAGATACCCATAAATTTTCCTACATGGGCCCTGTCAGAAAAGGTCAGAGAAGTTCTCTGAAAACCCAGTGGAAGGGCGACGGCCAGGGTATCCTCTGATTTTTAATCAATCTGGACTGCGGCTCCTTAGTTTGCGGCTTCTTTTTAAGAGAAGCAATCATTGCACTAAAGGTCAATGCCTTGTCACAAGGAGGGGAAGAGGCTCCCTCGGGCCATAAGCCTTTGTGACACAACGAGAGAAATACTGAGAACAACAAGGTTAGGGTTAGGGTTTCAGAGGTTGTAGAGGGCTCAGGTATAGCTCTCTATTTTTGATTAAAAGGATATCTTTCATAGGATTTATCTATTTTCTCCTGTGTTCTTGGGTTTTGGAGTGCATTTTATGTGATTGCTCCAAAATTTTGGGTTAAGTACATTATATAAGACATGTGAAGTGCTAATTAGCCTTTAGTTATGTCTTAATCCAATGTTTTTTGGTTGTACAAGGCATAGGGGCTTGTGTGGTTTTTTGTTTCACTTTTACATTAATTGGTATAATCTGTTGGAAAACCTGAGAGGGGGGTGAATCAGTGTTTTTTTAATTTTTCAATTGGTTAGTTTAATTATTCAGAGCATCAACAAAAAGCATCATAAAACATCATCACATCAATAATCAATAGACCAGAAATGATGTCCAAACAAGTGCTGTGTTATGTATGATGTATGTACAACATTTACCAGAAGAATCTGGAAGGAAGTACTAGACTCCCGAAGGTTTTACCATCAAGTTGGAAGGAAGCAAATGCTCCAACCATCCCTAAATGGTTGGGCTCCCATACCAGGGATAATGGCCGAAATACAATCAGCCTCTGCTGCTGTCCTCTGCCACTACTGCTGTCCAACACTGCTGCTACACATACTACTGCTGTTGTCCACTCTCTGCTGCTGCTGCTGCCACTGTCACTGCTGCCATCACCACTGCTACTGCTGCTGTCCACTCTCTGTTGCTACTCTTGCTGCTACCTCAGTCTGCCATCACACCTTATGCACTTTTGCTACACTTCACTGCTACTTCTGTCGATGCCACCCCACAATTGTTTGCAATTTAAAGTTGATGTGATGCCTCTGCCCAACCTCTGATAGTCAATACAAAAACTATAGCTGAAACACTAGCTGAACAACCTTAACACTGGTCAGGCCCTGGCATATGTCCTCTGCTTGTTTAGTTCTCTGTCATAACCAATTCTGTCTGTTCTCTGCTCACTTAATCAACTGTCATAAACTGTCCTGCCTCTGCTCAAAAATCTCAAACCCTTTCACTGCCAAGCTTTATTCAACTACCACTCAGAAATCTTTACTACAACACTTCTTCAACTGAATAACAACTCAAGACTGTTCTTAACTCCTGTTCAGAATCTCTAAAATACTGTTTTCTGATGCATGAAGATGCTGCCAACAGTATGTAATCAAGATTCTCATTTGCTACTTGAGTAGGAGGATTGTGAGTGTATATGCTTCAGAATCTGGAAAGTGACTTGATACTTCCACTCACAAGCACAGCTTGAATGTAGATCTAGAACAGTGCAAGTTAACCCCTAATTTGTCTTTCTTCCAGAAGAGTAATGAGTCACTATCAAAAAGAAATGCTTCAGTCTGTCAGCTAGAGTTTGACTGATGTAGGTTTTCTCAATGATGCATTTAGATTAAATGATGGGATTCTTCACAAGATCACTTCTTAAATTTGGTTTCATAAAATTTGCTGATCCACTCACTGCTGTAGATGAAGTTCCTTACCTGGACATTGTGATAATAAGTTTGGTGTTATCTACAACTGTCTACATATGTACAGAAAAGGATATCCTTGCAGCTACAATCCGGTACTGTTCTTAACTCTGAAGCAGAGAACTTAAGATGCACAGAATTTTATATATATAAATATTTATTAAAGAGATGAATTACAGATGATGATGATTTACAATGGGTTGCCTGGCTTATATACCGCCATGGGCACCCTTTGGGAAAGGGCATGATCTTATGATCGTGCCCTTTCGTCTAATTAAAATTAAAATTAAACAATAACCTAAGATTAACTAATTTTTTACATAACAAACTCCTGTTCAGAATCTCTAAATCTATAGGACCGATCTACTATACATCCCTCCCTCCGCTCATCAGTTCATGAGGAGGGTCGTGCCTGTAGCTCATAAGTTCCTGAGGTAGGAGGAGTGCCTGTAGCTCATAAGTTCCTGTTTTCTGATGCATGAAGATGCTGCCAACAGTATGCAATCAAGATTCTCATTTGCTACTTGAGTAGGAGGATTGTGGTACTGGTTAGTGTATTTGCTTCAGAATCTGGAAAGTGACTTGATACTTCCACTCACAAACACAGCTTGAATGTAGATCTAGAACAGTGCAAGATTACTCCTCATTTGTCTATCTTCCAGAAGAGTAATGAGTCACTATCAAATAGAAATGCTTCAGTCTATCAGCTAGAGTTTAACTGCTATAGGTTTTCTCAATGATGCATTTAGATTAAATGATGGACTTCTTCACAAGATCACTTCTTAAATTTTGGTTTCATAAACTTTGCTGATTAGGGCATTTATACCAGCAATGTTTTGCAGAGTTTTGTCACACGACTCAGTTATACAGGGCGCATTGTTTGAGCTGCAAGACAGTCAATCCTTCTGTGAATTTGAGGGCCTAATCTGGTTCAGGTTCCGGAGCAATGTCAAATTCGATTCTTAGACTGTTTAGAATATGCCCTAGGTTGGTGTACAGAGGTGCCACAAATCTTTCAGTTTCATCCTTAAAATATGCCTTTAATAAGAAATCAAAGTGTCAACAAAACTCAAGAGTTTCACAGCTTTAATCAGGAGTTTGCCCTTCAATCCTTCTGAAGTAATCTCGTCCTGTGTGAATCCACCAATTCTTGAGCAGTGAAAGTTTCAGAAATTATTGATCTACGTTATAGAAATAGTTACAAGTCTGGTTGTAGAGGAATGAGAAAGTTTCAGGACTTGGTCGCAGAAGATACAAGGACCATCCACCTGCAAATGTAATTGAAATATCCCAGCGAGTCCTTTAAGCCATAAACCAAAACAAATGTCCAGAATACGCAAATTCAGACTTCGATGAGATCAAATCTTATGTTCATAGAACCCACATAACATAACACCAATCCGTCATTCCTTTCAGCTGGTGATCAATGCATTATATTCACTTTAATTCAGCAATCCGTGGCTTCAGAAATGCCCTAATTTAAAGGCTGAAAATTTGCAGACCAACTTCCAGTACACTGCTTCAGAAAATGCGAGCTATAAGGGATTATCTTCAGTGTGACCTGCAAAAGGTAATTCAAACAAAAATCCCACGGAGGCATCCAACCCAGCAAATCCCAAGAGCCGCACAGAAAGATTCCAATGAAAACCAAAAGATCATTAACCCAAGACGAATTTACTTCCTGGCTGCAGAAGAATGAAATTACCTTGCTTCACATCCTAGACGAGCACATGTACTACATTTATAGGGGCCAAAGAATACCTTTGAAGAATAGGCCGACACAAGGCTTTGAGGTAATTCAAGTTTTTAAAATTTCATTTGTGGAGCCATAAAAATTGAAATTTATTAACTTCTCTTAGACGATGCCAACTTTGGATATTATAGATCACTCCTTTTCAGTTTTAGTCCTTATGTTTATTATATTATATTGGACCAAATTAATTTTATCCACATCCATATTGTGTTTAGAATATTGACCTCATTAAATTTATTCCTTTGCCACATATGCTGCCTCAATATGTTGGGACCCTCAATTCTTCTAAGCAACATATAATGTGATGCCACATCATTCATCCAACCATATGATGCCACCTTAGCAACCCCTGGGTTTTGGACCACAAATTGGGTCTTTAACTTTGATTGAGCGTACCATGAAGGCCCACGAGACGCTCCACATACCACTAGAATCAACATGACCAGTAGAATATAATGACAAGGTTTTCCAATGCAAGCTCGACAGTCTGCTACTTCAAAAATCTTGAACAAGTGCGGGGTATCTCCCTCGTACAAGGAATCGAACCCTAGAGCTAGGGTTAGCTAGGGTTTCTTCACTACCTCTTCTCACCCATGATAACCAGCTTGCTAAGGACATTAGTGACGGCGTTCGGGACCCACTATACCTGCACCCGTTCTCGCTTTCAATATCAACATACTCAACTCCCTATTTCACTGTAGTTTTATGTTACATTGTGTTTATGTGTGTAAATTTATACCCTAAGTAGAAAAATCATTCATGTTTCCCACAAGCTCCTCTCTTATTGTCTCTCTTGGTTTCGTTCACTTGAAACATGAGGGCTTTGGAAGCTTGTGGACTATTTAAATGAGTAGTGTGGCAAAGTAAAACAAAAAGAAAATCTTGAATTTCATTCAGGGGCTTTTTACCCTTTAGGGTTAGGCATCCTCCATGGGGTCTGAGAGCTTCTTGATATATCCTTTAAAGTGGAGTTTTGAGGATGTGCCATAAATTTTGCTTGGATGTCTTGCTTGGTCAAAGGATGGCTTAGAGAACCTTGTAGTAGTTGTCTCTTACATTTGGTGATCGTTGAGGAAGCCCTAATGCACCTCTTAGTTTTTAAACATAGGAGATGCATCTTAGAATACGAGGGACATGTTCCTTACAAAAATACCAAACCTTTGTATAACAAGATAAATAAATTACTTTTGATTGCATTCTTTGAGCTATCACTTGCATTTTAGGTATTTTGGAGGGCATTACTAATGCATCCCTTATTCTTGAAATGCAAGGGATGCACCCTTTGTTAAATATTGATCTTAAAACTAATGCGTTACAAGATATATAAATTCCTTTTGATTGTATTTTCCCCTGCAAATGGAAAAATTATTAATATTTTAAGGATTGGGTCGATCTACTCCTATCTATTGTTATTGATCTTGGAAGCAATTAATTTCAGCTCTATAGTTGGTTTCAATTGTCAAGATGAAATTATATGTTTGCTAATGTTTCATAATGTAAGGTTGTCATGGCCAACTACTACATTGTCCCTTATTTTTGAAAGCATTGTTGAATTTATTGTAGTGATCCTAGATGTTGTGATAGAGTTGATCAAGGGGTTAAATAAATGAATTTTGGTCACATGCAACCAAAACTTAGAAATGTAGAAATAAAATAGCCAGAGTCACTCCATTGACTGTATACATGAGTCGATAAAATGCTTGTAAAAATAGGGAACAAAATATATTTTGAGCAAATAGAAGTGAGAATCTGCCGTATGCCTCAACTTACCACTATATATGTCCATTTGTAAAATTATCCCGATTGGTATCATAAAAAAATGATAGATGGGACCATTAAGTGGTGCAGAGGTGTTGTGTGGTGTTATGTAGTTTGTGAATATGTATGGATGTGGAGAGATAGATAATATAAGATAATTTTATTAATGTCCAACTACTAACCACAAATAGGTCAAAAGGATGGGTGAGTATAATAATGAAATCAATGACAAAGCAAACTTGGATGCAAAGAAGCACAATAATTTGTCCTGTCACTGGTCAATACTTCTATCATAGGATGCAAAGAAGCACAATAATTTGTCATACTTACACTTTCTGACATGGTTGGTTTAGTTTCTTGTAAGAAAAGTGCCCCACCCCATTCATAATAAAATGATTTTTTTTTGTTTTCTATTTTTGACATCCGATAGAGGTGAGAATATGGTATTCATACTCATAGTCTTTGATTAATACCACATGGAGATCTTTGCTATAGGGAAGGGCCTTCCATCACATTCTTACCCTTTGAGCTATATCATTGACGAGGTTAGAAAATGGTCTCCTAGAATCTTGTGTTGATTGTGGAAAGGTTTTTGACTTAGTTTCTTGATGCCAATGGTTTGAGTGACTATGAGAACTCAACTTTGAGTCTCTTAGTGGTGGGTTGGTTTTGGAACACATGGCTTTTTCATTTTATTAGGAGCACTATTGGGGTCAAGCAAGGGTGCTTCCTTTCTTCAAATTTATTTGGGATGTACATTGGCGAGTTCAAGGAGTTACTTAGATCAAACATGCTTATGGAGGATGGTTGCAACCTTTATTATATCCTAAGTTGCAGGAAACGTGGCCCTAGGGGTCGTTTCCCAGGGGAAACGAAACGGAAACGAGTTTCCCCGTACCGTACGGCGTGGAAACGCGTTTCCGTACGTACGGGCGCGTTTCCCGAAATGGAAACGCGCCCGTACGTACGGAAACGCGTTTCCACGCCGTACGGGCCTCGTTTCCAGCGATTTAACATTTGTTTTTTAATTTTTGTTTTTGCTAATTAGTTTCTAATTACTTTTAGGGTTTCTAATGACATCTAGAAACCATTTCTAAAGCTATAAAATAGCAGTGCCTCTCATTCTCTCATCACACTATTTAGCAAGGAGTTTCTCTTGGAGATTGGCAGTTGTTTTGAGCATTGAGCAAGGGAGATTGGCAGTTGTTTTGAGCATTGAGCAAGGGAGAGTAGCTGGTGTTTTGAGCATTGAGCAAGGGAGATTTCAGCAGTGGGAGAAAGAGATTTCAGCAGCAAGAGAAGGAGACTTCAGCAAGAGATTTCTGTAGCAGCAGATTTGGCTCAGCTACAGCCATATTTCTCTTCTCTTTTCTGGCATTTCCGGGTAGTTTCAACCGCAGATAATTAATTTCGGTAAGCCACATTCATTTCTTAGTTTTTTTCTTGCTATTTCTTTAATTTTTCTAGGGTTTATACAGCGAAAAATATGAAAAACGTTTTTCTAGGGTTTATTATTTACAGATTTGTTTTTTTAATTTATTTTTGCAGCAATGGCTTCCAGCCAAAGTGCAGCTGCAACTTCAAACCCTAGGGCCAACCCAAGGGCTGAATATTATCCTCTTTGGAGGCATGTGACGAAGCTTCAAAAATGTGGAGGTGGTGGCTCATGGGAATGGCGATGCACTCTTTGCAACAAGGAGTTCAAGGGCTCCTACCCAAGAGTGAAGGCACATCTGTTGCATTCAGGAGGACAGGGGATTGTGGGTTGCACAAAAATAGTAGATCCGTTGGTAAGGAGGGCATATCAAAGAGAGCAAGATGAGGCGGATGGCACTAAGAGGAGGCATGATGAGCATAC
>APFE030450368.1:0-10629 GCA_000404065.3 Pinus taeda | reverse complement strand
ACTTGGTCTACTAGATCATATTGTGTCACAGATTGGATATGTAATTTGAGGGTCTAAGCCGAAAGGGTATTCCCCTTTTGAGGGTTGAATTGTTAAAAAAAATTCTTATGTAAAAAATAGTTTCATGAATGGCCCCTCATACTTCAACACCATGGTTAAAATATTAGAGGGTGGAAAAAACATTAAATCCTCTCAAGTGTCAATTAATTAAATTTTCTGGAAAAACAAATTAAAATCCTAGGCCAAAAATCTAATTAATTAGAGTCAAACTTAAATTCATAGAGAAATTAAATTCTCCAAATGGAAAAATTCATGGGTCTTAAAAGAATTAATTTTTGGAGGTGTTGTAGCATTTTTTGGTTTTGATAAGTTAGAATAAATTAGACAAAAAATGAAAATGTATTTGCAGAATGTTAAGATAGGATATGGACAAAAAGAATATTGAATAAAAAATGTTAGGAAAATATTTTCATATATACGTCCATATCAAAGAAAATGTTAGGGTAGATGCCCTAAAAAATGAAGGCAAAATAAAATGTTGGGTTAGACAGTAAAGAAAAAGAAATGAACTCTGAAAGTGTTGCAAATCTAAATGCCACTACTTTGTTCTAAATTCATTTTCAAAAATAATAGTTGTGTGCAGTTTGTTTAGATGCCACACTAGGTTATTTTATCCAATTATACAGTTGCATCATAATTGGATTTGTTTTAAATTAATTCTCATACGTAGAAAATAAATTGGCTCAATAGTTTAATTTGAGCCAATGGAAGAAATAAGGTATAGAGATAAATTGTTCATGAAAAGAAAATATTGGGTTGCTAGTTCAAATGCACTCTGGAAGGATAAGTAAAAATGTTAGGAATAGAAGGGTAGGTAGAAATGTGAAAGTTTGAAATGCTGAAATGGTTATTTCCTAAGTATCGTATCACATCGCATCATTCATCAGTGAATGAACCATTGGGCGAAAGAAAGTGTGATTTGCAATAACGTAGTCAACCGTTGGATGACTGATGATTGTTGACCGTAGGATCATATCACATCACATCATTCATGAGTAAATGAACCATTGGGCAGAGGAAAGTGCGATTTGTGATTCATATGCTATCACTTCATTCATTAAAACACCCAGACCCACAGCCGTTGCGTTCGCCTATCATATCACAACCCCATCGTTCATTCCGCGCTCACATGTTAAACTCCCTCCACCTCACCTCTCATCCCGCACACTCCTCCGCAATCATAGGGCCCACACTCGCTTTCGGCCCTCATTCACCGTCTGAAGTTTATCGGCGAGGGGGCCGAAATGGGCAGTGTTTAATACCGCCCATATAAACCACAAAAGTACCTTTTAGTCTTTCGGGACTGAAATCTCAAAACCACAAACCGCTCCATCTTACCCCCAAACGTGGTATCCTTCATAGTCGTTACCGCCACCCCACGTCACATTCCACTTCATATCTCCCGTCCAATCATCGGCCACCTATCCGTGCCCATTCATTTCCGCTCCCGCACATTTATAACCAAATGTCCGTTAATTAACCCGTTGAATAATTAATCAACTTTCAAATGTTCGGCGCCACATTTCCACTCCATTTTTCTCTTTATAAGCATTTTGCTATACATTTCAAAGGTTACATAGTTAACTGTTGCGACCCAGATTATTCTTCAAGCCCGCCTGCTCAACAGCTCAGCCACTTGTCTTGTTCACAAGCACATCTTCCAGGTCCACTTGTCAATTACCTGTCTCCATTCTAGTAACTCCTTTTTTATCATTCTGTCATTTACAGTCCGCAATCTCATTTGCCAAAATGCCTCCCAAGGGAAAAACAATTGTAGAAGTGTCAAATCCTCTAATTCAAGCACAGATTGATTTCCACCATACTCCATTAGTTGACAAAGATTGCAAAATCATTGAGATTTCTTCTCAATTCGATTTATTTGAAATTTATTGTTGGTGGGAAGAGCATCTAATTGACCAGAGTGATGAAATTGGGCTCTGGGAATCCCAATTGTCCCATTATATTTTTCCACAAATACACAGAGCTCCAGAGTTTGTGAGGAAATGCCATGAATCCTATGATCATAGCGAGAGAGCCATTATCTCAGCTACCGGAGAAATCCTCTGTCCCATTAACGCTTATTCAATTGAGAAAATATTGCAGGCCCCTGCAAAAACACCAACTCATCCTTTTTCTCATGAAAATCTGATAGAAGCTTATAACAAACTGGACTTTACCAAGAGATCCGAAATCTTGGAACTGTTTTTAGCATTTGGTAGTCCTCTACCAAAGAGAAACCCCCCTTATGATTCATCTATGTTTCCTGATAGAACCAAGCATATTACTACTATCCTGTCCTATTTGCTTGGTTATCACTCTGATCAGTCTACCAATGAAGCCATCCTTAGTTTCTTGTCCATGTTTTCTTATGATTCTAAGCCTACTGTCATTTATGATTTTAGTCATTTTATAGCAGAGACCATACATGAGCAGTTTGTTAAATTTAACACTGAAGAAGTATTCAAATATGCTTTTGTACTTGTGTATCTATTTATATATTTTCAGGGGGACAAATTCCCATTTTCTTTGCAGAAACTTGATGAAGAAGGATCGCCACAGTCAGTGATTTTCTGGACTTCAATGGGGATAAAGGAGAAAGAAGAATTCACATATAAGTTGTTCATAGAATTGTTTATTCATCCAGCCCTTAGCCTTATGAGCAGTACTCCATTACCAAGGATCAGTGAAGAGATTGTCAAAGAAATTCAGTTCATAGATCAAGCTGCAACAAGGGATTGGTATTGCTACTAGAATTACACAGAAATCAGGGTTTTCGGCTATGAGCTTCCACCCTACAAACTGCCAAAGTACCTCCCTGTTAGAATCTTTGCACTGGAGTACTTGAGGAAAAGATTGAATGCAGATGAAGTACATTTTGTAGCTGCCAAAAAGAAATCGCAATTTAAACTCAAAGCTCAAGTTGATCCCTTCATTTGTAATACCAGGGCAGCAAGGGATGAAGCTGATAAGCTACTAAAAGAAATGAAATTTTCTCTCAGTTTCTCTTGGTCATATGCCCCATTGGCAGTCATCTCCAAACTCAGGGTGGAAAATAAGTTCACACCATATCATCATACAGCTAGGCCTAAGATAGAACAGTTCAAGAGTCAGTTGGAATGGATAGAGAATACCCTCCAGGAAGCTGAGGAGCAGGTAGTCTCTACATCAAATATGCAAACTCCAATTCCACAGGAAAAGGCAGCCAAGAGAGGGAGGGAAGAACAATCTTCACCTGCAACAGAGGCAACAAGCCAAGGCTTCAAGGTATTTCACAGGATAAAGAAGCAAAGGGTCTCTATGAATATTGATTCACAGTCTGGTGAATAGTCTATACAATCTCCAACTCAGTCTACCACTTCTCATGAACAGCAAATAGTCCAAATTGTTGGAGGCACTCCAAAGAATAAAGAGGAAGACATCTTTCATGTCTTTAGTGAAATTAAAAGAAAGAATGAAGAATTGAAGTTGAATACTTACACAGAGTTCTGGAAGCATTCTTCCAACGCTCAGGTAAGGCTTCTTTCAGTCTTGGACTCTGAGAAAGGGAAGATGCAAATGGCTTTCTTGCAAGCCCAAGTTCCCCAGCCCAGGACTGCAGCACAATATCAAAAACACATTCTTTTGAGTTCAATGTTCAGGATGTGCATCCAATTGATCAAATTGAGATGCACAAACAAACTGGACAGATGATTGCTTCAACCTTGACAAACACTGCTATGAGTTTGTCAAAAATGCAGGTTACATTGGCCAACATTCAGTCATAGCTAAAGTTGGAGAAGGTCTCCTCATTAGCAAAGGATGCCAAGATTCAGTCCCTAGAAAATCTAGTGCTAAGGATGGGATATGATCCATCAAACATAAATGTTGCAGAGGAGCTCATTAGAAAAAAGAACACTGAAGTTGCAGCACTAAAGAAACAGCTAAAACTACCAGCATCTGAGGATCCAATGGCCAAAGAAATCGAGGAGACAAAGACTCAAAAGTCAGACATGATGAAACTCATCATAGAACAGAATTTGCAAATAAAACAAATGGAGGAGCAGATGGAGAAATTGGTTAAGGAGAAGGAGGAAGCTATCAAGAACATTCAAACTTCAACAGATGTAGTTTCTCTTGCAGCAGTTCCCATCACCAAAGTTTCTACTACAGCCACTGCATCAGCAACAGGTACAGCAGAAGGAGTTGAACAGCTTACTGAAGCTGTTCAGAACCTGTCTATCAAGACAAGAGAAATCAATAAATTAAAAGATGAACTCAAAGAATTATGGCTTTTGAAGTCTATATCAGACAATACACACACAACTGAAACAAACAGACTTAAAGGCCAAGTGGAAGTGTTGAAGAAAGAACTCACAGATTCCTTCATAGGAAACAAGTTGGGTTTAGCAAAAGAAATTATGTGGGAAGAAATCACAGAGGCAATCAAGGAGATTTGGCCCTCCATTAAGATAATATTTAATCAAAAAGATCTCTTGGAAAAAGCTCAGGAAGCAGTGGAATCCATAACTATGCAGCTAGAGGATATGACAGAGACTGCCTCTGATATAATAAATTCCAAGGATGACTATGAGCATGAGGAGTTAAGGATAAGTGACAAAACTGCAACAATATTAGAAGTGAAGAAGATCATCACTAAGAAGAATCTCATCCTTCAGCTACAAGAAATGTTAACAACATGGTTCAGAGATTCTTCAACAAAATTGAACCTTTGATCAGCAAAGGTTTACCTTCTATGATGGTTATTAATGATAAATTGATGCCTATTGAGGATTATGTCAAGAAGTTAACAGAGGTGGGCACCCATGCAGCTTCAGTAGCCAATATCAAAGGATCACCAACACCATCTCTCATAGTAAAAGCACTCAAGGATTCTTTCTTTATCCTAGATGAAATCAAGCATATATTTTTGGTAAAACCCACTTTTACTAATTATACTGAGATGGATGAAATCTACAGGAGAGTAATAAAGATTTCTATCCCAGATAAGAAATGATGGGAAGAATTAACAGATTTACTTGATTAAGGATTATTGAACAACATTTAGCTTCTGAGGGAACAGTCAACCAGCTTCAACCACTTTTCAACTTTTTCAGTGATAGTCATCAAACAGTGCAGCACCAAAGCAATGCCAGATCATTAGACAGTTTTATTTTTGATTGTGTAAATAATCTATTTTTGTAAAAGTAGTTCGGGATATTTTTCGTCCCAATGTTGTATAAACAACTCTCTTCACGAATTATAAAGGGTTGCACCCTTGAAGAAGCATTTCTAGACATTTGATGCAATTAATCTTTCTGGATCATTAATACGAAGCAAAGGATTCTGAATTCTATTTTACACAGCTTGTGTTTCCCATAAGTTTTTCCAGTGTCATTCATTATGTTTTTCTTCATATACTTGTGTCTTGCAGAGATAACTAGGTAGGATTAATTGTATTACAATTTATTCCTATAAGCTTTCTGAACTGAATATCTATAAAGAGAATGAATTAATGAACTGTTTGTTTAAATAATTCCCTCAAAATCAATAAACCATCAGCATCTTTTGTAAGCTCATGTGTATTTTCTCAAACCTGTAAACATGGTTTAAAGGTTTTCATACTTATGATTATCTAGCTTTCAATTTGAATTTTGTGGCAATCATATTGCTTTTCTATTTCTGCTCAACATCATAAAAGCTATCTCACTATGTAAATATTTATATGTAATATCCCTAACCCGGAATATTCCTCAAACCGCAGCAAAATCTCAACCATAAAAACGCACAAGTGGTATAGTAGCCGAGAAAATCACAGAGATATAATAGTAGTGCAGCAACAATAATGTACATATGAAATATAAACAGATACACAAGAAATGCAGCGAGAAATGCTAAGCCATTTTATTATACTGAGTAAATGAATGAGTACAGAGGTGATCAGAAGGACAGCACCTCGACTTGCACAAGGCAAGTGGAGAAATACACTCAGAATAACAAAGGAATGGCCTCACATTGATCTGCGTCCCAACTGCTGGAAAACTGTCATGCTGCTGTTGTTGCTGCTGTTGGAAATCGAATGAGGATTTGGGGCTACTCCCCTCCTCAGAAAAAGTTGAAACTCTGGAATCGAACTCTACTCAAGAAACCCAGAAAGCTTTTCTGAAATGCCCGACCCCTAGAAATCACCCCCTTGGGGTTCTGTGGATGTTGTAAGATCTTCTCACTCTCCCAAGTGGCATCCTCATCCGGCAAATTCTTCCACCTCACCAAGAATTCCCGGACCGTCCTGCTCCGCCGCTGCCTCTCCTTGGTATCAATGATAACCTCTGACTGCAATACCAAATGCCCCTCATCATCCATGGGTGGAAGCTCATCTGTCACTGTCACCTGCTGCCCCAAGGCCTTCTTCAGGCATGACACATGAAAAATGTTAGGAATCTTGTTGCCTTGGGGCAGCTCCAACTCATACGCGACCTGTCCAATCCTGCGTATCACCATGTATGGCCCATAAAAGCGAGGCTTGAGCTTCTCAGCCCCCTTCTGCTTCAGTGACGACTGTCGGTATGGCTGTAATCCTAGGTAGACCATATCCCTTACCTCGAACTGCCTCTCCACCCGACCCCTATCAGCATACAGCTTCTGTTGGTTCTGTGTTGTAGCCATGTTATCCTTGAGAGCTCGAAGGATATCCTGACTCTCTTGGATCCATATCTTGGCTCTAGGAGCCCTGCTATCACCAAACATCACGTCAACAAAAGATAAAGGATGATACCCATATAAGGCATAGAATGGTGACATACCAATGGACATGTGATGTGAAGTATTGTAGCAGTACTCCCCCCGATGCAGCCACTTCAGCCATGCTTGCTGCTACCCACTAACATAGTTACGCAAGTAGCCCTCCAGCCATTTGTTAACTATCTTTGTCTGCTCGTCCATCTGTGGGTGATAACTGGTACTTGGTGTCAACTCTGTCCCCACCAACCAGAAAAGCTCCTGCCAAAACCCACCCATGAAACGGTTGTCCCTGTCACTAATAATGGCCTTAGGAAGACCGTGTAGCCTGAAGATCTCTCTTTAGAACAGCTCAGCCACCTATGCTGCTATATAGTGTGTGGATATGGCAAAAAAAAGTGCACACTTTGTCAGTCGATCAACAACGACAAAGATACAATCCTTGCCCTGTACCATGGGCAACCCTATGATGAAGTCCATCGAAATACTCTCCCATTTCCCCTCCGAAATGGGAAGAGGCTGCAATAAACCCACGGGATGGCTCATCTCTCCCTTGTTCCTCTGGCAAACATCGCAATCCCGGATGTGCTGGAGTACGTCCTCCTTGAGGCCCTTCCATGAGAACCTCTCTATAATGGCCCTGTAGGTTTTGGTAAACCCCTGATGTCCTGCCAAAGGTGAATCATGTGATGCCTGGAGTATCTTCTTCTTGAGCTGAGACCCCTCAGTCAAGAAGATCCGGTCCCTGTAATAGATGATCTCATCGACCACCCTGTACCTATCATCTGCCACCTGTTCATCCAAAATCTCACATGCAAACCTGTCCTTGGAGTACTCTATTAAGAGTCGAGCCCTCCAATCTGTATCCAAGCTCATAAGAGACAACATAGCTGGTCTATGTGAAAGGGCATCTGCTACCACGTTGTTCTTACCCTTGACATACTCAATGTCAAAGTCACATACTTGGATCTTACTGATCCACTTCTGTTGCCTCTCCTGTAGCTGTTTCTGCTCCAAAAAGAACTTGAGGCTGTTGTGACCAATCCTCACCCTAAACCTGTTACACACCAAATACTGCCGGTACTTAGCCAATGCATGCATGATGGTCAGCATCTCCTTGTCGTATATGGAATGCAACCTCTCGTGCGGAAGGAGCTTCTGGCTCTCAAAGGCTATAGGGTGACCTCCCTGCATCAATACTGCACTGATCCCCTCTCCCGATGCATCACACTCCAAAACAAATGGCTGCGTGAAATCTGGCAATACAAGCACTGGGCAGCTGCTCATAACCTCCTTGAGCCTATCAAAGGCTCGCTGTGCTGTATCCGACCAACTAAAAGCCCCCTTCCTCGTCAAATCTGTCAGGGGTGCAGCAAGCTGTGAGAAACTCTTGACGAAATTCTGGTAGTAAGTACAAATGCCAATGAATCCTCGAAGTTCTGTCACGTTTCTTGGCTCCGGCCATTCTCTGATGGCCATGCTCTTCTCCTCGTGGACCCTCACTCCATCCACCCCTATGATGTGTCCCAGATACAACATCTTTGTCAACCCAAACTCACTTGGAGAGTTTGGCATAGAACTGTTTCTCCTGTAAGATACGCAATACTGTCTCGACTCTCAATGTGCTGGAGATGCTCCTCCCAAGTCCTGCTGTAAATGAGAATATCATCGAAGAATACCAACACAAACTTCCTCAAGTGACTACAGAAGATATGATTCATGCAGGACTGAAATGTAGCTGGGGCGTTGGTTAGCCCAAAAGCCATCACCAAGAACTCAAAGTGCCCATAGTGACACCTAAAGGCGGTCTTGGGAATGTCCTGCTCCCTCACGCGAATCTGATGGTACCCAGATCTCAAATCAATCTTTGAGAAGTAACGTGCCCCTCTCAACTCGTTCGTCAACTCATCGATCCTGGGTATGGGGTACCTGTTCTTCAAAGTCTTCTTGTTCAGGGCCCTGTAGTCAATGCACATCCTCAATGTACCGTCCTTCTTCTTCACCAACACCACAGAAGAAGCAAAAGGACTCGTGCTCGGTCGGATATGCCCAAGAGCCGGCAACTCCTGGATAGCCCACTCAATCTCATCCCGATAGGCCTTGAGGTGCCTATAGGGGGTGGTAATCACAGCTTATATGCCTTGCTCAAGCTCGATGGTGTGCTCAAACCCTCGATTCGGTCGCTGTCTTGGTGGAATCTCCCCAAACACTATGGCATACCAATCAAGGATAGACTATATCTCTGGATGTACCGTTAGCCCTGTAGTCCCTGCCTCTAATGCACGTAGCTCCACTGCCCACTCTATCTCCCTTTCAGAAGATTGCCTCCATCCGATGAGCCGAAACAGTCTGAGGTGGATGTGTGTTATTCTCGTATCTTCTCATGCCTCCCTGTCTTCTCATCATCCCACTCCATCTCTAGGGTCTTCCAGTCTGTCGTAACCTTCCCTAGAGTGATAAGCCACTGAACACCCAGTATCATGTTGGTGTCCGGAATATCGACCACGAAAAAGTGGTCAGTCAATGTGTAGGTGCCCATCATCACTGAAAGCTATGGAACATAACGAGCACACGTCATTGTCTAATCTCCTAGGACCAAGACTGAAAACCCATCGAAGCTCTCTGTCTGTATACCTCTCCGCTCAACCATCTAGGCATCGATGAAGTTGTGGGTCGCCCCACTGTCAACCAAAATTGATACTCGTTGGCCATGTACTATCCCTTGTACGCGTAGTGTCAGATACTTGGGAACTCCTCGCAATGCTACAAGGGCCCCTCCAGTGGGTGAAAAAGATGCACCACCTGCTGCTGGCAGTGGTAGTGGCAAAGGTCCCTGTACGGCATGGCTATCTACTACCTCCACATCATCCTCGTCATCCTCTTCTCCACTGCTCTCGGAGAAGACCTCAATAAAATGTGATTTACCAGCAGCACATCTATGTCCTGGTGCCCATGGCTCCTGACAGGTGAAGCACAACCGCTTCTTCAGCTCCCTCCTGGCATCATCATCAAGATGTACTCATCCTGGATTCCCCTTTGGAGGTGGAATCCTCACATCCTTCCCCTTAGACTGAAAATTTTGTCTCTGGGGGTAAGGTGTCTGGGTCCTGGGTAAGACATCCTGTAAGTCTCGGGTCCTCTTAATAGCGTCCTAGAGTGTGGCTAGTCTAGTGGATCGGACTAAACCTCGAAGTGGCTCTGCTAACCCCTCAACATACATAGAGACCCTCCATGCCATGCATAGGTTGGGCACCATCACAGAGACCCTCAAGAAATCTGCAATGTAGGTTTCTGGGCTCCCTGTCTGTTTGAGCCTTGTCAGCTCAACAGCTCTGGATCCCTTCGATCAAATCGCTCCATCAGTCTTCTGGTAAGCTCGACATATGTCGTCACTGTGGAGTGCCCTAATGTAACCATCCCATGAAACCACCAATCCTGGGCCTCACCATCCAAATGCAATGTTGCCACCTTGATGGCCTCGGTCTCCGACATCTGGTTAAGCTGGAAATTGTCAGGCCAGGGGTAACTCCAGAAAAACTGATACATTTATTCCATTAGGTAGCTATTTGTTATATACATGAATGTGATCGCTCAGTTCATCTTCTTGATGACTGTTCACATTCAAATTCTCCCTCTCGCTGAGGATTAGGTGTCAACATTCCCCCCCTTAATCTGAAGGGATGTTGGTGAGTCCAAGCATCGTTATGAATCTTTCAAGCTTTTCTCTTCCAAGCGCTTTGGTGAAGATGTTTGTAATTTGCTCATTTGTGGAACAATGATGGAGATGGATTGTTTTGGCCTCAACATGATGTCGGATCAGATGATATTTAGTATTGATGTGCTTTGTTCGATCAT
>APFE030450362.1:306602-358616 GCA_000404065.3 Pinus taeda | reverse complement strand
TCCTTGCTGTCCCAAACTGCACTTTAGCACTCAAGCTCTAATACCATGTAGAAATTTCTCATTTCCCACCCCGGTTTTCAGTTTCACCTTATTTCTCCCATATAGTTAAATGCCATTTCCCATATCCATACATTCAACAACTGAAAAAATAAATTTTGCTAAAAACACAAATTCTGAAAATTTTACAGAATGCTGGAAAATGCAGAAATAAAAAATCAGCAGGTACAAACAATCATTTAAGACATTTTAACATAGTGATTTTTGGTCAATGTGACCCTGGAAAAACCCCCTACAACTCTTGGGGAAAACCAGTTCGAGAGTTCTTCTTTATTTCTGAAAATTCTTTTTTTACAGTGAGAAATATTGAGCGAAAAATCAGCAAGCAAATTTACAACTTATCTCTTTTCCCGTGCCTCACAAATTACAGCAAACAGGACAGTAATAAATGCTGTACGGCCTCCTCGATTTTCATGCCCACTTTCAACCTTAAATGCTGCTATATGGCCTGCATTAAATATTAAATGCATTGTACGGACTGCAATAAATGCACTGTACAGACCTCGATTTGCGTGCAGAAAAACCAGCAAACTGCTCGATTTCTGTGTAAACACTCCTCGATTTCTATGCAAACTAGTACGAATTTCTAAAAAATCGTGCCAAAATCAGCCTTCCACTGTGTGTTGAATCAACTGTACAAATCTGCTCAACTGCTGCCTTGGAATGTGTGCCAAGCTGCTGTATCCTTCTCCTCCTTGTCCAGAAATCTCCCTTGTTCTCTTGCTCTCCTTCTCTCAATCTGCTCATGAAAGAATGAATGACCTCTTGCCTCCTTTTTCTCCTTTAATCTAATCTTAAGTGACTTTTGAGTAACCTCTAAATCCAATGGCTGAAATAGATTGAGATCTAGGGCTGAGATTAAATGCTCATTTAAATCTCACTTTTTATTTTTTAACTCACCCCACTTTAATAAAGACCCACTTAGTCATTTATTTCCAAAGTCACTTTTCCTTTCTAATTTTACATTAACTTTATTAAAGTCACTTTAAAATTAGACTTTAGTAACTTTATCACTTAAAGTCACTTTTAAATTAGATTTAACTTTATAAAAATTATAAAGTTACTTTAGGAGAAAAATTAAATTCTTTTGGACACTTTTCCCTAGGCCAAAGATCAAAGCCTTAGGGAACCACCTGTCCTCCGGTACCAAATTTCAACAGTTAAAAGCTCTTACTAGACTAAATTACTATATTTACTGAGACAAGTTGACCTCCTTATTCTAGACAAGTAATGATATTGATGTTGGGATTTTATTCAGGGGAACTAGAGAAGAGATGCAAGATAGGGACATTGCTAGATATAGTGGGATAACAGGTTTAGGGCAAGTTCGCATGACAGTTAGAATAGAAAAATGTCCTCGTTCGTAAGTAAGAGGGTAGAGTAAACACCATAAAATCAACTAGTGAAGGCTATGACTTTATTATCAACCATAGGTGGCATTACTATAAATTTGATAAGAAGTGAGATTAGCAAAGGGTAGACAAGGGAAAGAGAAAGAGGTGGGGGAAAGATCCTTGCCTTAGACAATACATGAAGACATGCATGTTGACTAGTCATAGACAGAGAGACTCAAACTCACTCTATGCTAAGGATCCCTACAACACTGGAGAATGATTTTTGGCATTCAGAATTACTAATCAAATCAATCATTTTTCAAAATTCAAAGCTTTTCCTATCACATTTTCAATACTAACTGTGAAAAATCAGTCTAGTAACTTAAATGACCAAGACAACTAACTACATCTACACAACAGCATGAAGCATTCATTCCATCATTCAGTTCACTTTGAATGATTGTTGCAGGGCTGTCATGAGGAGTTAATAACTCCAAGAGACAAAACTTACTTCTTGTTATCCAGTTCAGGCAAATCAGTCCTTGAAACCCTCTCTACAATCACCTGTGCATACAAGGACATACTCATGCATAAGAACATGCCGTTTACCAATCAATATGACACATAATAAGAGCATTGTTTGTAGATATAAATAAATTATTTAAAAAATATAAAAATAAAAATAAATAAATAAACATAATTCAATAACTATAAAGAAAGTGCAACAATAAACATTATTAAAGACCGCAAACAAAAAATATTTCATGTTATAGGACAAGTAATTCAATCCCTTCAATTCACTTCATTTTTCATGATTGATTCTAATCAGTTGGTATAACATAAACCAAAGCTAGTCAAAATTCTACCTTCAAAAACTATACCCATCAACTGCAATAGCAGTAACTCTTTTGTGGAAAGACTGAGAGCTCTACAAGATGCATGGAACCATCAAATGACAATTTATGGATGCTTGAAGTCTTGTAGATTGTTGGTTTGAGTGTGACTCTCTCTAGACATATGACCAGTCCAAGAGTTAAGGGTACAAACAAGAAAATGAGAATATATAAAATGTTAAATCTTACAAAGGAGGAAAATTAGCTAAATGGTGAAAGCTCAAAATAAGAGGCATTATTGACAATCTAAGGTAAGGGCCAGTTGGACATTGAATCAACACTGGTCAGTATAATGATATATTGGTGACAGGGAAAAAACATAAGGAAGTCATCCCAAAGCAATAAATGTTGGTTAAAACATCATTCATGTGAAGTTGTGAACCAAAAGAGTTTGTTAAAGGAGACCAATAGAAGAATGTCATTTCAGTCAGCCATTACCTGTGCTCATAGTGGCAAATGTAGACATGACTACTGAACAACAGTTGATTAAGTTTTCCCCTCTATACTTCAAACCTGTTTCTCTTAATTTCTATCCACCCCAAAAATGTTGAAGTCAAAAGTGTACAGCCAAGTTGCCAAGACAGAAAAGAAATTAACAGCAGCAAATAAACTGATCTATTTTATTCGATGAATAGATGAATAGTAAATACCTAGAAGTGATGAAAATCTATGGACATGACCATTTTAACATGTTGATTTGTGGATACCATCCTGTATCTAATTACGATTATAGTTACAGTTTAACCACGCACATAACTTTTAAAGTAGCATTTACTAGCATTAAAACTACCTACAGGTAGTTACTATCACTTAATGTTTACCTAGCACAAATAAACATTAGATTAAGTTCTACCATCCTCTGTTTCACATCCATTTGGTTGAATTTCCAACAAAAATGACAAATGGCAGTTAAAACTAACCTTGTGGTGATCAATTTCGCTGTAGGAACTAACATTTCCTTGCAATCCATTCCTCCCCTACGAGTATATCCTTTTACAAATAGTCGCACCTCATGCTTACCAAGACTCTCATCTACCTCAATTTTTTCCTATAAACATATTTTTAGCCAATAGCTTATTTTCCCCATAGAAATTGTTAACTTTCAATGTTACCCCGGTGCATGGTGTATGTCCAACCCCTAGATGGTCTGAGATGGATTGGCATGTGAGAGACGGTCCTCGATGGACTTGCACAACTCAAATAGCTTGTTCAATGGATGCTTGACATCAAACAGTTGTCGACCTAGTGTTTTTCCTATTGAATGTGTTGTCATTGATGCCAACGTCAGTGACTGAACGCTCTTAATATTTGTCTAGATTGAAGCTCCAAATGAATGGAAAACCCTAAAATCCCTTGCAGCTCCAAATAGCCCTGTAATTGTTGACAATTTTTGAGGTCGAAGATTGGTGAATTTGCCTCTGTGACCATCATCAGTTGATTCTCCTCATCGAACTGATTTTGCTGATATTTGGCATGCCACGAGATCTTTCATGGTTTGAGAGCTATGCGTGTTTGAAGATGAAGCACCCAAGTTGGCAGGAGCTTCATTTGGTATTTTCGAGAGTTTTGGGAACTTGATGGTTCAGAAATAGGTGTTCTGAGTACTGGTTTTTGTGGGGAGCGTGGCTCGGGAGCCTCTAGGAGATCCGATCCATCGAGGAGCGCCTAGACGTTCCTTGATGGATCGGAGCTCCCAGAGGCTCCCAAGCCATGCGTATCACACATTCCACAAAGCCCAAGGAAAAACCCAGGAAAAAATGGCGCGAATGTTTGGCGGCAATCCACTGGTATTTTTTCTATATAATCACTCATCCAGAAGTCAAGCCATCATTCTGATTTATCATTTCTCATACTCAGCGTGGGTGAGGGACGCAGTTACACGGTGAGGGGGACAGTGAGGGTCTAGCAGCTGCAAGTGCTTCAAAGGCACAAGTGCTGCCATTGTCTAGGTACTTGTCATTTATGCACAGAGTATTCCATAGTTATTGTTGCAATATGTCTAGCTTTTAGTTTTATGATTAATAGCAGATTGAATCGATTTCTGAAAAGCTTTTTAAAGGCTTAGCGAGCTATTTAAATTTTGATCATGTGATGTGTGTTGTATAGAGTATTGTCTATTCTGCCTTCTACATTACAAGGATCAACTATGTTCAAGTTGGCTTCTCTTATTTTTAAGGGTACTTATATCACTTTGACACATGGTCTTACCCGCTATGATCACTATTATGCTCAAGTATTTCACAGTTTTTGTAGTGTTGCAGAACTTGACAACTTTTTGTGAGTTGTCTGAGTTTTTCAGGTCGCCTAGTTCTTGTCTGCAAAAAATCATGAGTCAGCTACTCTTTTTGATACAGGCCAAAAGAAAACCTTGTTTACTGTTTAGTCAATTTTCTTGGATGAGAATCCTCTCTCATTGTTCGGCAATTTTGGGAGAATAAGTGTTAACTTTCAATTGAACTTTCTTCATTACCTGGAATTTTTTTCAACAAACACGTCCTGATGTTGAGTGCTGCACCACATAAAAGTTAAATTTTAATATTTTGCTGACCTTAGAAATGAAACAAGGCCTCACTGGCAAGTTTCAATGGATTTGTTAATATTTGACTTTTGAAATAATGCAAGTAGTTTGCTAATTGCCAGGAAATAATGCAAGTAGTTTGATGAGCTCTTGTCTGTGCACTTTAAAAATATTTGTGGAAGCTTTAGTTTAACATCCAATTTATGGGCCAATTTCGTTGTTAGCAGACAATCAAAGTCGAAAGACTGCATTATAAATAGTGATATTTTTAACGTCATTTTTAGATTCAAAGTGAGCCTTTGCAAAATATATGACAGCGAACAGTGCAATGCTTTGATTCAAATATAATATGGCAAATATTGTTAATGAAACAAACCTTGAATGCAGGGGTCTGAATGAAGAAAGATTATTACTTATTTAAATATTTTCGTCTAAGTAAATTTTTAATTTGCTGCACTTTTGGCATTTGCTTGGTAGCAGAACTCATAACACCACCGCCTTTCATGTCTGATTGATATCTTTTAGTTTTTAATATTTTATTATTTTAACAGTATGAAATATAGTATATACATAAAATTAGTAATTTATTAATTTACTTTATTTTTAAAAATTTTGGTTTGAAACTTGAACCTACAATCATGATGGCATTAACAATGTTAGTAGTTACAATAACCTTGAACTTAATTAAATATAATTCTAGAATATTTTGAAATTTTTTTTAATTAATATAGTTATTTTATTCTTATTTATTATCTTTTTTAATTAAATAATTTTAAAAAGAATAAGGGAGTAGAGAGCAGAGGACGATAAGAAACAGTGTTAATAGTAAACTCGCTGCGCGAGCGCAAGGCCGCGCTGTTGCAACCCTAGCCGCGCCCGGCTGATTTCTCTCTCCTTCACGCGGTCTTCTCCTCTATGGAGCTCGGAGGTGGCCCTGAGGCCCCTCCTCCCTCGCCTCCGGAGCTCGAAGCCTTCAGATCCCTCATAGCAGTTGCGGGGAAACGACAGACTACTAGTTCACAGCAAAAGTTTGTAAAAAAATTGGAAAGCAGCCCCACGGTGCCCTTGCCTGTGGAGGAAACTTGGAGAAAAACGTTGAACCTAGCAGAAAGAGGCCTCATCGGCCAGTTTACAGGGCTATGGCCATCCCCGAAAGCAGTTGAACGAAACTGGATACCACTGGTTAATGAAGGAATAAAAAGTCACTTTGTAGGCAAAGAGTTCTTCGTTTTCGTGTTTGATAACGCAGACGACAAAAGCCTGATCTTCAGAAATGGACCATATTTCATGGGTCCCCAAGGCCTCTACTTGAATAAATGGTCCCCAGACTTTGATCTAGCACAAGATGTGCCCACGGCTGTACCTGTTTGGGTGCGTCTCCCACACCTTCCCCTTCATTGCTGGAGTCAGAACTCGCTACAATCCATTGGCAATGCCCTAGGAAGATACATAGATCAGGCACCGAGGAAGGATCAATACTCATGCGCCCGCATCTGTGTAGAGGTCGATCTGGAAGTCGAGCTACCTGAAGCAATCAAACTCTCGGTGGCAGACTGGACACACATCCAAGAGCTCGACTATGAACAATTACCCTTTAAGTGTTGACACTGTCACGAATACGGGCATTTCGCAAGATACTGCAAAAAAAAATTGAGGAGGCATCAGAGAAAGAAAAAGGCGAACAATGGAAACAAGCAAAGAAAACAACAAGTAGCAGGCAGAACAACAAAAATAAAGCTAAAGAGACAGGGAATAAAGCAAGGCAAGAAAGTGCAAGCAATCCAAACACTGGAAGCAGGGAAACCATTAGCATCGTAGAGGACAAAAATCCCTTTGAATCTCTCAAGCTACCTCTAGATCCTCCAGAGACAGAGCGAGAAGATCTTCCTCAGCTGAACAATACCGACACTTTAGAGCCAGGTAACAATCCAAACCTAACCCCAAGTAATACTTCCTCTCCTTCTTATGCTGATATAATCAAACAAAAGAAGAAGAACACAGAAAACACGAGCTCATCAGATGAAGAGACCTTTGAAAGGCCATCAAAAAGAGTTGGAAGAAGCTCAAACAAGGAAACCAGGGAAGAAGAGTCAGAAAGACAAAAAACCCTCGGCGGTCAAGCTATCATTGAGATGACCCTCGGTAGGAATACCAGACCAAGGGTCCCCAAGGGAGGAAGGCCTACCCCAACAAGTGGTAAATGATGCAGCTGGTCTCTTGGCACTGCAGGGGCTTGGGTAATCCCACTAAGGTAGAGGCCATTAAAGATTTATTGAAAATGGAACCCGCAGACATTCTCATGCTCCAAGAGACAAAAGTAGAAGGGGAGATCCTGCTAAATACTAGTAACACAAAATGGAAATTCGATTCTGGAAAGGTTGTTAGTGCTAGAGGCACAGCTGGAGGAATAGGCACATTTTGGTCAAAAAACTCCTTTTCTTTAGAGAGATCCTTTGAGACCCAACATTGGATATACACTGAATTGCGTCACACAGCAAGCAATCTCAACCTAGCTTTGTTTAACATGTATGTCCCTATACACTATGATGAAAAGAAAGAGTGTTGGAAGACACTCTCGGACTTTCTAGACCGTATTAATCCTATGAATATAGTTATAGGAGGCGACCTGAACATAATTCTAGATTCTAAAGAGAAGAGAGGAGGGACCTTCTCAAGAGACCCTTTTCTCACCACAGTGGAGAATCTGATTCTACAGTGGGACCTAGTAGACTTCAAACCAGTGAAAGGAGAATACACCTGGACCAACAACAGAACAGGAGAAAACTACATAGCAGCAAGGCTGGACAGATTCCTCATCAGCAGCTCTATAATGATGGAAAAAAGAATAGTCACCAACAAGATTCTTCCAAAACTTACCTCGGACCACAAACCAATTCTCCTCTGCCTGAAAGAAGAAGAAGACTTAGGTCCCCCTCCCCTTTCGTTTCAGTCCTCTCTGGGAAAAAAGAGAAGGGTTCTTTGAAACAGTTCAATCAGCTTGGAGAATAGATGTTTCAGGCTCCCCAAGCTATGTGTGGGAGCAAAAAATGAAAAATGGAAAGAAGGCCCTAAAAGAATGGACCCCCACCAGTCAGAGGAAAGAGGCTATCATTCAGTTGGAAGAAATCCAATTTGAACTGGAAGAGAAAGATATTTACCCCATGTATTTAGACAAAGAAAAATCTGCACAAAGGAAAACATATTGCTCCTTCAGAAGCGAGGAAGAGTACTGGCGCTTAAAGTCTCGCAGTTTGTGGCTTAACGTTGGGGATAGAAACACCACATATTTCCATAGACAGTATAGGGCTCGTCTTTCCCGAAATCATATAGCAGAAATCACCACATCTAATGGATAGGTATGTAAAGGATTTGCCCAAATCAAGGAAGCTGTAGTGAAGCATTTCCAGACTCTTCTTACTGCAGAAAGGGATGGGAGCGAGGAGGACATATCAGAGTTCCTCGCAAACATACCAAAGCTAGTCAGAATAGAAGATAAAGAAAATCTTATGAGCTCAGTCACGGAAGAAGAGATTTCTAATATTGTCTGGTCCATGGAGCCAGACAAAGCACCACGACCTGACGGATTTTCAATCCACTTTTAAAGAATCTGTTGGGAGCTAATCAAACCTGATCTCCTCAGAATGATACGTGGATTTATGAGGAAGGCAAAGGTTGGAGGCGGAATAAATTCCACCTTCCTTGCTTTAATACCCAAGGAAACAAACCCAGGATCATTTGACAGATACAGGCCGATCTCACTCTGCAATTCGTCCTACAAGATAGTGGCCATACTTCTGGCGAACAGAATCAAGCCTCTCCTGCAAAAGCTCATTTCTCCAGCCCAAGGGGGATTTGTGAAAGGAAGACATATCCTGGACAACGTCATCCAAGTCCAAGAAGCCCTGCACTCAAGCCACTCACGCAAAGAACAAGGTATGCTTATAAAACTGGATATGTGTAATGCTTTTGATAGAGTTAACCGCTCTTTCCTGTACAGGGTTCTCTCATCCTTCGAATTTAACCAAGACTTTATAAACCTAATCAAAGCTTGCCTAGAGAAGATCTGCATAGCCCCAATATGATAAATGGAAGACCAACAGATTTCTTTTTAGCCACCAGGGGATTGAGGCAGGGCTGCCCCCTTTCACCATTTCTTTACATTCTGATGGCAGACTCCCTGAGCACAAAGCTGACCTCAGAAAAACAAAATGGCAGCATTCTTGGGATCAGAATCGTGAAAGGAATTGCCCCAGTGAATCACGCGTTGTTCGTTGACGACTCACTGTTGCTCGGGGGTGCATCTCCAAGAATAGCAAACTCCTTCAGAACCATCCTTAAAAAATTTTGCAGTATCTCTGGAGCGTTAATCAGTGAAAGGAAAAGCGTTGTTTATGGATGGAATACAGAGCAGCGTGCAATTGACAGAATAGCCAGCGACCTGGGCTTTAATGGATATGCAGATTGGGATAAAATCAAATATTTGGGCCTTCCAATAACGATGGGATCCAACAGAAACCATTTGTGGGAGGAGGTGATCTCGAAATTCAAAAAAAAAAGATTGTTGCATGGGGTGGCTTTTGGCTTACCACAGGAGGCAAACTCACGCTCATTAGATCAGTTCTCTCGGCACTGCCAACATTCCAGGCTTCTTTAATGATGGCCCCAAAGCAAATCTCAGACTAAATCTCCAGTCTCATGCACAATTTCCTGTGGAATGGAGGATGAGGAAACGGAAACAGATTCCATTTAATAAAATGGGAAACAATGAAAAGACCATTAGAGGAAGGCGGCCTTCCAATTCGAGATCCCCTGCAAGCAAACTTAGCGTTGGGCTGCAAATTACTGTGGCAACTTATTGCTGAGCCCAATCACCCAGTCAGTCAGATATTAAAGTTAAAATACCTCAAAAACCAATCAATTAAATCTTTCATTCCGGAGAAAGCCCCAAAAGGAACGCAGGCTTGGAATCTATGTAGCAAAGGCATCGAATTTTTCAAATCTCACCTATATAGAATCCCCGGGAATGGCAAAAACACTCTGCTATGGAGAGACAGAGTTATGGGTCATCCCCCTCTGACAGAAAACAATGAAATATCAGAGCTAAGAATTTGGTTACACACAAAAGGAATTCGGAAAATTGAGGACATCTCAGGCTGGGACAGTAAAGGAAATTGGCAGTGCTGGAATATTTCTAAAGCACCAACGCACCTAAATCCCCAGCTAAACGCCCTTATAGAGGCAATTTCAGACTTTGCTCCAGTACATAAAGATGATGAAGATTCCTGGGGATGGGGTAAGACGGGGGTGTACACAGCAAGACAAGGATATTTACAGATGCAAAGCAAAAAGGATTCGCCACATCCGAAATCAGTGTGGAAGCAGGTCTGGGACAGCTTTAGCAGCCCTAAGATCAATTTCTTCTTTTGGACACTGTTTCATAACAAAATCCTGACTGGAGAAAACCTGTGCAGAAGGAACATAGCAGGTCCTCATCGATGTGTTCTTTGCAAAAACGCATTGGAAACCTCACAACATGTTTATCGATTGTGAGTATGCGAAGAAGGCCTGGTCTATCTTCCTGACCGGACTGAATGTGAGACCCCCAACACAATGTTCGATTGCAAATATGTTCTCCACTTGGAAAGCCAATTACTCTCACAATATTGCTGGAAAATCTCTATGGTACAAGGTGTGGATTGCTGGCCCAAAATATGTATGCTGGAAGCTATGGCTAGCCCGGAACGAAATCATCTTTAACCAAAATGAAATCCCTGCGGAAAAGGTGGCAGACCAGGCAAAGAAACTCCTTTTAGAAACTCTGAACCATTCTTCAGTCAAAGATGATAATTCCCTCCGAATAAAAGAAAGGGCATGGCTGGAAGATTTCTCTTGCAAGACCAGACCTCCAGCAATCACACGGCCAATTCATAAGGAAAGATGGCAGATTCGAGATCCCGTGGACAGATTTCAGCAGTGGTGGAAATCCCAGGGCAAGTGCACTATTTTCTTCGATGGTGCCTCAAAAGGCAATCCAGGTAGGTCAGGAGCAGGAGGGGTAATCTTCTATCCGAACGAGGCAAAAGATGACTTCAGTTGGGGACTTGGACTGAAAACCAACAACCAAGCTGAAGCACTCAGTCTTTTAAAAGCTTGCCAATTAGCCAGAAAAGAAAATCCAAGCAAAATCCTAATCTTTGGAGATTCGGAATTGTTAATAAAGTCATTAATAAGCAAGAAAGGGCTCAAGGATCCAACGCTAAACAAACAGCTTTCAAGAGTGAGCAGAATTCTGAAGGACTTCTCCTCGATTCAAATTTTCCACATACTCAGAGAATTAAACAAGGAAGCAGACAGATTGGCAAACATAGGATGTACTCTACAAAATGGAATGATCAGCATAAATGCAGGTGCTTTGAAAATAGCAATTATTCCCTAACCGGGAAAGGAGCTCATGTAAAATCTGCGAATTGTAATGGTTGATTGGGCTTTGCCCAACCTGAATTTTATCAATAAAACACAACCGTTTCAGTTAAAAAAAAAAATATTAAATAATTTTAAAATGTTTAAAAAAAAATCTTTCAAATTTTTATTATATTAGAAAATTCAAAATATGAATTTTGTTTATTCTACATTTTACAAATTTAATTAATATCTTTTAAAATATTTTATTTTTAATATCTTTTAAGTTTTAAACAATTTTAAATTCCTAGTAAGTTCTACTTCTAATCCTTTTTGTTTTTGATGTAAATTTTCAGTATTGATACCATGGATAGAGGTTTGGGTAGTCAACGTGGGGAAAGCAGGATGAGACCCCCACTACCTGCACAAGCCCCACAAGCTGAAGAACAAAATACAAAGACAACGATAGCTACCCACAATCAATCAAGCAACAGTTCCGAGAAGCCCTTACTGAAGTTCATGAAAAGATAACACAAAACAAGGCAAAAAATAGTGGTGGTTGTGAGGAATGGCAATGCACTTTGTGTGACATGTATTTAAGGGTAGCTAGTACAAGAGTATGGCATCATCTTTTTGGCATACCTGGGTTAGGAGGTGAAGGGTTACACTTGCAGCTTTGAACAACAAATGGAGATGACTAAGCTTCACATGAAAGCTAATGGAAACAGTGAATGTGATAGTAGCACAGTATCTCTTAATAAGATAGGTAGACATGAAGATTCATCTCAATGTATGAATGAACAAAGTCACATCCAAATTGAGCCTACTCAAGGGGGTTCTAGTACTAAGAGGGCAATGTAAGCGAATCCATTCAAAAAATGTAAAATGTCTTGCATAGGAATGACGCAGATGATGCCATAGCAGATTTTTTATGGCAAATAGAATTTTATTTAATGCCACTCATTCACCATGCTATAAATAAATGGTGAGAACAATCATAGTTATATGCACCCCCAGGTTACAACAAAATGAGGGCTTCATTGTTAGATAGAGGGGTGACAAGAATGCATGGACTTATGGAGGACCTCAAAATCTTGGGTTCAGTCAGGTTGTTCAATTGTCATGGGTGGTTGGACAGATATTCAACAAAGACCTTTGTTGAATGTTATTGTCACATCACCAGCAGGGCCTTATTTTTTAATAGCAATTGATTGTAGTGGAAAACTAAAGATGCTACTTTCATGTTGAAATGTTGAAGGATGCAATTGATGAGGTTGGTCCTTCAAATGTGGTACATGTCATCACAGATGCAGCACCTGTTTGTAGAGCAACGGGATTGATGATCCAAAGTCGACATAGACATATCTTTTGGACTCCTTGTTGTGTACATGCCCTTAACAATCTCTTAAAATACATTGTTAAAATACAGTGGATTGCAAAAAATCATTTCAGATGCGAGGGAGGCACAAATGTTCATCTACAACCACCATGCTTCCTTGGCAATTTACAGGATGTATTCAAAGAAGCATTTTTTAAAACCTGCAGAAACAAGATATGCCACATACTTTATTTTTCTTGAGCGCATGGTTGAGTTCTATGCATCTTTACAAGCCACTATTGTTTCTTTAGAGTGGAATGCATGGACTGAGTCTAAGTCACCTCAAGCGAAGAAGATAAAAGAAATGCTTCTTAATGAGGATTGGTGGGCTGATTGTAGATATGTTGTCTCTTTCACAGCTCCAATTGTGGAGTTAATCAGGTGTGTTGATTCAGATTTTCCTGCTCTTGGAGAAATATATGAATGTATTGATACCATGGTGGGCAAGGTAAAGCACATCATTCACCAAAGAAACCCTTCTTTAAAGTTTTTCCATGAAATCCACAAGCTGGTTGAGAAAATATGGATTAAACTCAATACCTCCCTTCACATGGCTGCATATGCCCTTAATCCGAAGTGGTATATGGAAAGACCAAATAGAGTTCTTCCTATTGATGATAAAGAGGTAAAACAAGGGTTTATTAACGCTATAACTAAAATGTATATTGTTGATGAAGCAAGTGTGATACGGGAGAAATTTATTGATTTTGGTACATTAAGACCTCCTGCATTCACCCAAGATGCAAAGAGGGACATCAAACACTATCCTCAAAAGAAACCCCTTGGATGGTGGAGAATGTATGGGGGCCAAGTCCCAGAGAGCCAAAAGCTTGCTTCACATTTGCTATCTCAAGTTGCTAGTTCCTCAGTTGCTGAAAGGAATTGGTCCACTTATAGCTTCATACACTCTGTTAAGAGGAATAGACTTACCTCTAAGAGAGTAGAGAAACTTGTGAAATTCTACCCGGATTGTATTTTATTAAAATAATTAATATTTTTAATGGGGTTCCTAAGTCTAAACTAAGGAAAATTAAAGTATTAATGGGTATTAATCAAAATATGGGTGAGAATGATCTAAAAGGCGGATCAAGTCAAGTTTTAATTTTAGCCATTGATTAGAGACTTAATAGTGGTCGTTGAAGTCTCAACGAGAAAAGTAGAAGGAGGCTTGGGGTTCATTTAAAACACACACGAAGAGAACAAATTGATCTGGAGTTTGATTTCTCGGGCTATGAAGCTGAGAATTCAAACTGAGTGATCATTATGTAGCAGAGAGGCAGGGATACTTCGGGAGTACGGACAGAGAGGCGGAGAGACACTAGTGGAGGCAACGCAGCAACCAGAAGGACTGACGTTGGGCCAATTTGGGCCCACGCAAGCCTGACGCAGAGCCAAAAGGACCAGTGCAAAAGCAAAATTTGCCCTCACGTAGAAAGTCGAAACTGTCGTAACAGTCGGGAAGGTTGACACAAAAGGCAGAAGAGATAGCACAGAGCTTACGCAGGGCCAGCGTAGAGATAGTTGAGGTTAGCCAGTTTTGCTGCCGGATCAACCAGAATCTGTCGGGTGAAGTGAGCTAAAACTCACTCAGTTTTCTGCCATTGTATTTTCTCTGTCACTGGATTGTCGGGCAGGCATCCAACATTGTGTTCAAAATTACTGCTTAATAATAGAAAACCGTCAGAGCTGCTACACCAGTTTTCCCGCATTGGGTTTTTCCGAGGACTATTTTGTCCAAAAATAATTGTGTCATATGTATCTTGTTCTTTGCTCAGTTTTCTGTTTCATGTAATCAAATTTAAAGTAGTGTAGGCTGCAGAAGTAATTTACTTTAGTATTCAAAAAATAACTTGATAATGTATATTAAAATCAAGTAGGAGAAGTAAATTCAGTTTTTGCTGCAGTAGGGGTTCCTTGGACTAGGAATTTTCGCAGTACCTTCCATCATCTCCTAGCTCATTGTGAAACTACATGTCCGTTTCCGTCAGTTGGCTGAAATATTCCTTGCTCCCAGTCATATGGCGAGATGCTCCACTATCTATGTACCATATGTTGTTGGCTACTGAGCTTTCCATGCAAGCTATGAGCGAGAACTCTTCAAATTTGGAACTGAATTCATCCACCTTTGCCAAAGCTGCAAACTAGTCCTCCTTGGACCCTTTCTTCCTCTGAGGACACTAGGTAGCATAGTGTGCAAAATGATGGCACTGGAAGCATTTTATCTTGCTGAGATCCTTCTTTCCTTTCTTGCATTTAGAGTTGGACTCAGCCCATCCTGCACACTTCTTGCTCTTGGCCTTGCCCCCTTTGCCAGCGAGGGAAAAGTTCTCCTCGTCCTCATGCTTAACATGAGCTCTAGATCTACCCTGCCTCTAAATCTCCTCCTAGACACAATCGCCCCACAACTGCTCCCAATCTAGAAGCTTTTCTCTACCATTCACTACGTCTTCGAATTTATCCCAAGATTTGTGAAGCCATAATAGTGCAAAAGTAGCCATATCTACTTTAGGTATTGTCTCCCCTACAAGGGCCAACTCTTCCTTCACTTGGGTGAACCTAGTGAGAGAAGATAATATAAGCTCAGATTTTCCCATTTGGATGTTTATGAGTTTGTCCTTGAGCACAAGTTTTCGAGCCTCGCTTGAGCCCTGGTATAAGCCCAAAATGGCTATCCACATTTCTTTGGCAATCTTCTTGCCCAAAAAATGTGGTATAATGTGGTCTTTGACTCCTTCAAGGATAGTCCTCCTTGCTCTGGCATCGTTCTTGTATGCTAAGCCAACTGTTGAGGGTCAATTGGTCCGACTAGTCGGTTCTCCACAAACTCCTTCACACCCTCCTCCTCTAACACCATAGTAATACTCTCATTCCACAAGCAGAAATTTGTTGCTCCCTCCAAACTGTGCTCTTGTCTGAAACCTTGTTAAGACATTTTGCAGGTCGAACTCTTTAAAAACACTAGTGCACTGGGTTTGACTGGAAAATCTGCACTCTATCGGTCAAACCCTACGTCGCACTGCTAGAAAACCTAGCACAACCTTCAATTGTATTGCGCCTCTCCTCTATGCCTTGAACTTGCTCCGAAGGTTGAAATAAGGGTGTTAGCCTTCACTCAAAGACTTAGCTCTGATACCATGTTAGATTTCCTTCAAATTCAACAACTAATCTATGAACTATGTTAAGTAAAGCACTAAAAACTGGTCTTTATCTTCAATCCACAAATATAATGAGTTTTCTAATTTGCGTGCAGCAAAAAATAATGAACAAATGAAGACAAACACACCATAAATAGAACACAACAAATTTTACCTAGGAAGACCCAATTGGGAAAGCTTACAAACTTGGCAACTTTTATTAGGTTGCTTCAGCAAAACTATTGTTTAGAAATTAAGCACAGTGAGGTTGGAAACTTCCCTGATCCTCTGCAAATCCTCAATGCGCGTAGACACCCTCGCTTTGCCTCACGGCTAGCCATCCAACGCACTGTACGTACAGCTTAATACTGCCTGAGTACAACCCCTTATGTGCCCTGAACATGGCCTCGCTAAAGTATGATGGATGTTGGATAAGATCTGAGGTTTGTGTGTCTCTCTTTATCCTTGAAGTTGCGTCAATCTAAAGTCCTAGTTTGCTTAAACCCTAGCCTGAAGTGTTCTTGTTGATTTTCTAGTGCAATTAGGGTTGGCATGATATTTCTGAAATTATGATAATTACTTTTGATGTAGATTTTCTTTTAACTTATTCCAATATATCATTCAACAATTAAACTTCAAAAATTCAACAATAAGGAACAATAGAACAGTCGAGATCACAATGCGCAAAAAGAGAGGCAAGATTTACCCTGGAAAAACCCAGCAACCTTTTCAATAGAGAAATTCTTCTCGTTCAACGAGAGACACACTTAAACCTATGGTCGAACTTGGTCTTCTCCTCCAATTCAAGTCACCCAAACTGATCCTGCACTTCACTCTTGATTCTGCATTTCCAGAATTTCAGCCCTCCTAAAATAGCCAGTTGCCCAAAATTTCGGCCCTATAGCAGTTGTCCCAGTAACCCAAAAAATTTTGGCCCCGTACAATAGTTGCCCCAGAAACTGTGAATCACGGAGAGAAATTCCTTCACATGTGCGAGTTGTTAGAGAGAGAGAGAGGAGAGAGAAATATTGGCCTCCTTCTTCGTCTTTCTTTGTCCTTGTCCTTCGCTCACTTTCCCAAAACTGTCTCGAGAGAGAAATGTGTTGATTTCTTGTAGCATCAGTTGTGCTTTTTGCCTCAAAATTTGCAGGGAGGCTAGGACACATGTATTCCACAATACCAAAAATCGTTTTGGGAAATTCCACCCAGAGACAATTTTATTAAAATAATTAATTATTTTTAATGGGTGCCGAAGTCTAAACTTAGGAAATTAAAGTAATTGAAGGGTATTAATCTAACTGTGGGTGAAACTTCTAGAAGAAGACAAGGAACAAGCCAAAATGATCTAAGCCATTGATTAGGATCTAACCTGGGTCGTTGGTTCTCAACAGAAGGATTATAAGAGGAGACTTGATGGGCATTTGGAAGACACATCGAGTGGAGATCAGAAGATCAAATTTTTGAAGCAAAACAGTTGTCGGAAGAGAAATTCGAAGTGACCTTTTGCAGTGAGGGGCAAAGATAGTATTCGAAGGGAAGTTTTCCTAGGCCGAAGAGTACAAGGTAGAGAGGGCAGAATGACTTCCAGAGAGGCTGACGCTGGGCCACGCAAAGCTACGCTATGGCAACGCAGAGCCTGAGAGGGAGATTGAATTATTGCTGAGGAAATCAAGTTTCAGAAGCCGGGAGCTAGGGTGTGAGACCGGGAGGCTAAGAGCTGAAGTTTCCAGCCAGCAGAGGATCAAGAGGGGCAACTTAGTCCCAACAAAGTTGACGCAGAGACAGCGTGGGGTTGACACAATTATGCGCAGAGGCTCATTTCTAGAGAGATTAGAGTCGACTCTTCCAGTGACAGGGTGAGATCATCTCACTATTTATTTTGCCCAATTTCTCTCTGTATCAGATAGCCAGTTGGGCATTCAACGAATTGTACTTAGAATTACTACTGCTTAATAATAAAACCCTCAGTTGCTGCACCAGTTTTCCCACACTAGGTTTTTCCTGGGACATTTGTCAAAAAATAACTATGTAGATGTGTGTGATGATTATTTTTCTTGTGTTGTATTTAGTTTCCGCGGTTTTATTTCTGTAGGCTACAGTGTATTTAATTCGATATTTGTCGTAGCACACAGCAAGTAAATTGTTTAATCAAACTAACAATTAGAAGAATTAACATCAGTTGTTGCAGTAGGAATCAAGTAACCGATTTTTCACATGGTATCAGAGGGGCAAGTGAAGCAAGAGAGCAGAACCGGAAGAGCTCAGCGCTAAAGAGGAGGATCGAAGTGCTACATAGGCAGCAAATCGAATCCCCAGAGGGATTGTGCAGTCCATACCAAGAGTGCAAAGATTTTCGAGGAAGGTCTCTCTTTGAGTGAATTGACAGAGAGGTAAGACTTTCAGATCGAAGTTTGCCAGTGTTAGAGGGAGCAGCGCAACAACGTCAACGAAGAGGCAGTTTTCTGCAGCAATTGCTCGACCAGAAAAATGTCAAAAGGAAGAAGAGATATATTGTTCAGGGAATTTCTTCCTCAAAGAATTCCTAGCCAGAGAATTCAATTTCTCTATTGCTAAACAGCAATAGAGAGGAGCAAATCTACTAACTCCAACAAGGAGCATATAGGCCAGCCCAGCGCTATGCAGAGGAGAGAGAGGAAGCAGTTCGACACTTTCGTTGGCAAAGATGGCAGCTAGTGGATTGCGGGATCAGGATCGGTTAGATGGCGCATCCAACTATGTAATCTGGAAGGCGAGGATGTCATGCCTTCTGGATGAACATTTTCTCAAGATCTACGTCGACAATGTGGTCGCTGAGCCCGCGGATCCAAATTCGCTCAAAAAGTACAAGGGAGAAATTGTGAAGGCCAAGCGGATGATCCTCGACGGAGTGAAGGATCGTGTAGTATGTCACATCTCTGGCAAAGGGATTGCCAAGGAGATGTGAGATACCTTGTCCACACTATATCAAGTATCTTCCGAGCAGCAGAAGACGCACTTGGAGCAGAAGATGAGATCCACGAAGATGCAAAAGGGGGAATGCATTGATCTGTTCCTTGCAAAGCTTCTAAGAAACCCGAGACGAGTTGGAAGTTGTGTGGTAAACACCTTAGCCAACTAAGATGGTGAGGCTGGCTCTAAATTCAGTCTCAGAAGAATGGCAAGTATTTGCCCAGAGCATCCTGGGCAAAGAAAGACTGCCAGATTGGGAAGGGATGTGGGCCGCTCTTCAACAAGAAGAGATGAGGAGAGACTTAGTCAAGTGAAAACTTGATAGTAGCATCAACAGCAGTGGGACGAAGCTGAAGGAGGAGGATGAAAACGCAACCCTCGAATCTATGGGGCGGCAGGAGCAACGGAAGAAGAAGAAATATATTTCGAAGATCAAGTGCTTCCAATGTTGCGAACTTGGTCACTACGCTACACAGTGTCCTCTCAAGAAGAAGGACAAGGATGAGAAGCATGATCTGAAGGCTACATCCGCACAGATCGAGGAGGAGTTTGCCATGATTGCCCAGAGGTGGGGTGATATAGAACTGTAGTTCGAAAGAATTGCCGATGGGCAGGATCCTTGAGGTGTCCACCTCTTGGATCAATACCTTGCTACGGGAGCCCAAATCAGAAGTAGCAGGATAGACAAGTGTCAGTTGGTGCAGAGAGTGTCGGAGTGACAGTTGCAGTTGCTAGGAGCGCCAGAAACTGAGCAGCGCAAAGCTAGAGTTGGCAGCAGTGTAATTGGAAAATAGCAGCGTCAGCAGCAACGCAGAGGCTTCAGAGGGTCAGCGCAGAGACTAGCAGCAGTCAGAACTCCAGCAACAGATGCATCATGTTGAACACCTATTCAATAATTTCGGAAGCTTTTCCGTTGCTGATGTCAGCAACAGTTGGAGAAGATTGCAATGCAGATGTAGTGTTGGCAGTGACAGTACCAACAGCAGCACAATTGCAAAAATTATGAGGGTTGCAGTGCAGATGCAGTGTTGGCAGTGGCAGTACCAACAGTTGCTCAAATGCAGAAATTATAAGGGTTGCAGTACAAATGTAGTGTTGAAAATGGCAGTGTTAGCAGCAGTACAAATGCAACATTTGCGTAGTAGTTGATGGGCAGAGATGTCAGACATTAGTACCGCAAAGGGAGATGTTACAAAGTCTGGGTGACGCTTCAGTAGGATGCATTACTAAGAGCACATTCCTCGCTAAGAGGGAGTGTTGATTTCTAGTAGCATCAGTTGTGCTCTTAGCCTCAAAATTTGCAGGGAGGCTAGGACACATGTATTCAACAATACCCAGAAATCGTTTTGGGAAATTCCACTCAGAGACAGTTTTATTAAAACAATTAATTATTTATAATGGGCGCCTAAGTCTAAACTTAGAAAATAAAAATAATTAAAGGATATTAATCTAACTATGGGTGGAACTTCTAGAAGAAGACGAGGATCTAGCCAAAATGATCTGAGCCATTGATTAGGATCTAATTTGGGTCATTGGTTCTCAACAGAAGGATTATAAGAGGAGGCTTGATGGGCATTTGGAAGACACATCAAGTGGAGATCAGAAGATCGAATTTCTGAAGCATAGCAGTTGTCGGAAGAGAAATTCAAAGTGATCTTTTGCAATGAGGGGCGGGATAGTATCCAGACAAAAGTTTTCCTGGGCCGGAGAGTACAAGGTAGAGAGGGCAGAACAACGTCCAACAAGGTTAACGCTGGGCCATGTAGAGCTACGTTGTGGCAGCGCAGATTCTGAGAGGGAGGTCGAATTCTTGCTAAGGAACTCGAGTTTCAGAAGCTGGGGGCCGCAGTGTGGGACCGGGAGGTTGAGAGCTGAAATTTCTTGCCAGCAAAGGATTAGAAGGAGGGGCAGCGTAGTCCTAATAGAGGCGACGAAGAGGCTGATGCAGAAGGGATGCAAGGCTCATTTCCAACGAGATCAAAGTCAGTTCTTCCATGACAAGGTGAGATCATCTCACTATTTGTTTGCCCAATTTCTCTTTGTATCGGATAGCCAGTTGGGCATCCAACGAATTGTACTCATAATTACTACTGCTTAATAATAAAGCCCTTAGCTACTGCACTGGTTTTCCCACACTGGGTTTTTCTGGGATTAGTGTGACAACTCCTCTGAGTTCCCTATCACCAACCACACCTTGTGGGGTTGAAGGCTTTTCTCACTAACTTGTAGGTAGGTGTAGGTCGCAAGGTCAACACACGAAAAGTCCCCCTTGGTGCAATGTGTCTCTCGACACCTTCAAGAGTCTCCCCAAGCCATGAGGGTCTCCTTTGGGAGGAGGGCTCATGAGGAGGAGGATCAATAGGATCCATAGGTTCATCAACATCAAGCATCATTTCATCTTCTTTTGCACCCTGATTTCCTGTGTCAACTTCTTTGTCCTTCCCTAGGATAGGAAGGTTGTTGATCTTCCTGAGGGCCATATCTTCGTCGAAGGTGACATCATGACTTATTTCAACTTCCTTTTGACCAGCCACATAAATTATATATCCCTTAGAATTTTCACTATAGCCAACAAAGATTCCTTTCTTCCCAAATGCACCCAATTTGCTTCTTTTCTCTTTCGGCATATGAAAATATATAGGACTTCCAAAAATTCTAAAATGTGAGACATTGGGTTTCTTACCAGTGAACATTTCTTCAGGAGTCTTGGAGTCTGTCGTAGATCTCCTTGGAGGTCTTCAATTCGGAGATGTAGGCCACCAGATGATTGTCAATGGAATCCCTAATAATCTTCTTTGTTTTGACTTCAGCCCCAACGTACTTGGTCTTCGCAGTTGCCAGTGCATTTGAAGGAGGTTCAGGGATTTTACCCTGCACATAGTCCATCACTTCTTTTTCTTCCAAGGTCAAATCAAGCGACATCTTCCATCCATGATAGTCAGATTTATCATGGAGCTTGTCATCAGCCGGGAAGTAGGATGAGGAACCCATTGAACCTTTTGCCCTTGTCCGCTCTTTCAATCTTGCTTGGGCTTTGTCTTCACCTCAGCTCTGATACCATGTTAATTTAAGGCAACAATGTGTTGGAATTTCTAAGTCTAACTATTAGAAACCTTTCATGTACTTTTCTGATTTATTTCTGCCTACTTATTCTGATTAATTAACAAGTTATTTACCATGTAAACACTGAAAATAAATACAAGTACATGCCCAACACATTACAGATCATCAACTGAAGGAAACAAAACAAGCACACAAGTGACGTCGTTGTTTTTGGACCAATGTCCCTAGAAAAATCCAATGCGAGAAAACCGGTGCAGCTATCTGAGGGTTTTAATTACTAAGCAGTTTCAGAATACGATCTGGGTGCCAAAACTGGCTCACCCAACAGAGAATAATCTCGGCAATAGTACCTCTTAGTCGGAGACAGATGTTCCGGCTGAAACCCCGGATAAACAATCTGACAGCTCCTAGCTCTAATCTGCCCCACGAAAACCACAGCTTCAGCCTCTAGGGATTGCGTCAGCGTTTCTGGCCCAGCGTCAGCCTCTAGGGATTGCGTCAGCCCTTTTTGGTCCAGCGTCACCTTAGCTCTCCCTGCGTCAGCGTCTAAAGGCATTGCGTCAGCCTCTGAAGGCACTACGTCAGCCCTTAGAGCCTCTGCGTTACCCACACTGGCTCTCTAAGGCACTGCGCAGCTCCTGGCTGCCTTTGCGTGAGCCCTGGCTGGCTCTGCGTCCCTCTCTCCCGGCTTCTATGTTGATCCTCCTGGTACTATCTCTGCCTCTCTGCTTCTGTATTCACTGCCCCTAAGCTACAACTCTGATCACTCTTTGGACTTCCTCAGCAAACCCTGCCCCAGAAAATCAAAATCTTGATCAACTCGGTGTGTTCTCCAAGTGACCCTCAAACCTCCTCTTATACTTTTCTCATTGACAATTCAACGGTCGAGATTAAGTCCCTAATCAACGGGTAAGATTAACTCTGGCTTGATCCATGACTTTTGGACCCTTCTAACACAATTTTATATTAATTCACATTAATATTTTATTTTCCCTAAATTTAGAATTAGGAACTCCATTAAAAATATTAATTATTTTAAAATCTCTCAAACTATTTAGAATCTGCCCAAACCATTTATGGGTATTGGAGATCTCATATGCCTTAGCCTTCCCACCAAGTTTCGAGGCTAGAGCACATCCGATGGTACCCCAAATCAACACTCCCTCTTAGCGAGGACTGTGCTCTAGTAATACTCCTGATTAAGCATCACCCTAATCATCCATCATCGGTCCTTATGCTGATGTTAGGCCTGCTGCCCAACATCCTCTGAAGCTGTTGCATCATGTACTGCTACCCATGGCCCTGCCACTGCCACTGTTGTATCTGTACAGCGACTCCCTCTACATCTGTGCTGCTACCCATGGCTCTACCACTGCCACTACTACATCTGCACTGCAATCCCTCTCATCACGCTACATCGTGCTACCCATAGCACTGCCAGTGCTAACTAATGCACTGCAACTCCGTTACTGAGAAGTAAGTAACTGATCTCCCAACTCTAACATCTTTGTTAGGCTAGAGACACCCTCGATGCTGAAACTCCCTGTCGCTGGCAAGTGCTCCCTCTCTGACCTCTGCGTTGTTGCAACAACTCTATGCATCTCGCACTGCTGCCTCACGCTGTCTTGGAATCCTGCACTGTAGCTCCCTCTGTCGCTCCATCTACATCCGTCTCTACTGACATCTGTCAGTACTGCTACTCCTCTTCGGGGCTCCCATAGCCAGGTTTAATCCAAGAGGTTGGGTACCTCAAGAATCCTGCCCCTCATCACCTGTAGCCCGTCTGACTACAGCTCGATGTCTCCCCACTTCCGCTCAAGTGGCGTGTGAGCACTCATGGCACAGTCATCATCTGTCTCCACTTCTTTCTCCGCCCTTATTGGCGCATCCTTGGTCTCGGAAGCCTCTCCCTTGCTCTTCTTCCTCAAAACTAGCTCCCATAGTGACCCAATTCCCCAAAGTTGAATCATTTGATCGGAGAGGTCCTTCTTATGTTTCTCCTGCTTTCCCTCAGATGCTAGGGCATCTTCCTCCTCTTCCTCCTTGATTATGATCCCCTTGCCGTTGCTTCCCGTCTTGCTTAGCCTTCTGATCTCTTCTTGGCGAAGAGCCGCCCAGATTTCCTCCCAATCTGGAAGGGTCGCCCTACCCAGTATGCTCTGGACAAACACCTCCCAATCTTCTGAGACTGCGTCCAGGGCTGTTTTCACCATCAATTCTTGATCCAACATGGCCCCTATGGAAGTCAGTTGATCCCGGATCTCCTTCAATCGACTGAAGGATGTGTTTATCTACTCCCCTTTCTGCATCTGGTATGACCGCAGTTGATTTTCAAGTAGCATCCTTCTCTACAAAGAAGTATGCTGGTACAATTTCTTTAGGGCCTCCCACATCTCATTTGTCGTGTCCTTTTCGGCAATATGTGGTACTACATGGTCCTTGACCCCGTCAACACATTACAGATCATCAAATGAAGGAAACAAAACAAGCACACAAGTGACACCGTTGTTTTTGGACCAATGTCCTCGGAAAAACCCAATGCGGGAAACCGGTGCAACTATCTAAGGGTCCTAATTATTAAGCAATTTCATAATACAATCTGAGTGTCAAAACTGGCTCACCCAACAGAGAATAATCTCGGTAGTAGTACCTCTCAGTCGGAGACACATGTTCCAACTAAAACCCCGGATAAACACTCCGACAGCTCCCAACTCCAATCAGCCCCACGAAAACCCCAACGTTAGCCTCTAGGGACTGCGTAAGCCCTTTCTGACCCATCGTCTACCCAACGTCACCCTTGCTCTTCCTATGTCAGCCTCTAAAGGCACTGTGTCAGCGCTTAGAGCCTTTGCGTCACCCACGCTGGCTCTTTGAAGCACTACGCAGTGCCTGGCTACCTCTGCGTGAGCCCTAGCTGGCTCTGCGTGAACCTCTGGCTGGCTCTGTGTCCCTCTCTCTCGGCTTCTGCACTAATCCTTCTGGTACTATCTCTACCTCTCTGCTTCTGTATTCATTGCCCCTCAGCTGCAACTCTGATCACTCTTTCGACTTCCTCAGCAAACCCTGCCCCAAAAAATCGAAATCTTGATCAACTCGGTGTGTTCTCCAAGTGACCCTCAAACCTCCTCTTATACTTTTCTCGTTGACAATTCCACAACAGAGATTAAGTCCATAATCAATGGCAAATATTAACTCTGGCTTGATCCATGACTTTTGGACCCTTCTAACACAGTTTTATATTAATTCACATTAATATTTTATTTTCCTAAGTTTAGACTTAGGGACTCCACTAAAAATATTAATTATTTTAATATCTCTCAAACTGTTTAGAATCTGCCCAAACCATTTTTGGGTATTGGAGATCTCATGTGCCTTAGTCTCTCCACCAAATTTTGAGGCCAGAGCACATCCGATGCTACCCTAAATCAACACAATGGTATGTTCTATGCTTTAGAGTAATTTTACTTCAATTTCCTTATTAGCTCAGTATCAATATTTAGATTAGCAATCACATCAACATGATAGTAAAATGCAGATAACATAAACATAAATAGTAGAAGACAAGCCAAGACAAGAGGACACAAGATGTGGCACCAGCCAAGGACAAACCCCAATGTGGGGAAACCCTTGATCAAATCTTCTTTTAGCTTTCAATAGTTCAGCAGAGGCAGATAGTACAATTTACAAATCCGATAATTTATAACAGCAGCAAAAAAGCCTTAACCAAAAAAGTCAACGCTAGTCAACAGAGCAGATTTGACCCTCAGCAAATCGGTCAACTTCAGTCAACTTCGGCCTCCAAACAGAAAGATAAAACAGCCCTCAAAACAGTCAAATTCAGCCCAGTCAAAGTCTAGTCAAACAGCCCACCTGCGATCAGCTCTAGCTACAATCAACGTTGGTCAAACTGTCCAAAAAATTCAGTATCCTAAAATTTCGCTCTCTTGAAATTTTGACCTCTTGAAATTTCGGCGTCTTGAAATTTCGGCCTCCTGAAATTTTGGACGTGTGGAGAGAGAGGCCCAGAAATCCGTACCCAATCAATGAGGAGAGAGAGAGAGAGAGAAGTGTTAAGATGAGTGTGTCAAAATGAGGCTAAGTCGCCTTCTATTTATATGCAACGTTGAGGATGAATAGACGTGACTATTGGGCTTCTGAGCCTACATAAGTTTGTTGGTCAACCTTGACATTTTGACCATAATTAAAATAAATTCATAACTTCATTTGTACATGTCAAAATCGGATGATCTTTAGATCAATCCTACACCTCTCGGAGAGAGGAATCCAAGAAAAATATCAATTGTCATAAATAAGATGACCCATGTGAAGTTTGGCCCTAGTTGCCAATTTTAACAACAAGCCTATCGATTTCTTAACAAAGCCAGCCTAAAGTAAAGAGGATAGGTTGCTTAGGTGGTCGCAATAAGCATCCTAGTAGTTCCCTCTCAGGTTACACCTTGTGGATTAGGACTTTTATCATTGAGTGTGATTTGGTGACGTAACATATTTCGCACGAAAAAGGTATAAATTGAGGTGTTTTTTTAGTTTCAATGTGTCTTTCAGCATTTCAACACTATGTGAAATAAACAAATACAACTTTGTTCCTCTATGTCTAATGGCTTGGAGGATTGTGGGATTTTAGTGTTGAGAAATCAAGATGCTTGTATATTAGGGTAGATTTCTCTTAACTTGATAATTACTTGTGAATGTTTGTTGGCTTGTTATTAAATTTATTTTCTCTCCATCAAGCAATTACCAAATGTACAAAACATTAAGATCACAAGTGACATAGAACACAAGAAATCAGGCTCCAAGACAGGGCAAAACCTCACAAGGGGGGGAACCCAAAAATCCTCTTCTTATAGAATCATATCAAAGTGAGATACCTAAGACCCAAGACCAAGACCAAGACTGTCACAAAAACCCAAGTCAACCCTCCTCCAATCCATCTTCAACAAGTCGTAGTCAACAAAATTCAATGCTAGTCAAATCCTTGTATTTATATATGTCCAAGAGGTCGAATGGTTGCCTCTTTAGGCCGACTTGTCCAGGAGGACCAACTTGGTCATTGTGGTGACATTTTTGACTCTTTGACTTGAAAATTAATTTTTCTTTTTCTTTTACAATAAGTCCAAATGGGACTTTGACTCATGATAAATTTTCTTTTGATTCAATTGACCCTAAAAGCATGAAGAACATGCTTTGACTATAAATAAATATTAATAATGAATATAATATACACATCATTTGAATTACATTATGAAGACCAACACTAGTTACATTTCCAACACTCCCTCTTAACTAGGGAGGTGTTCATAATGACAAAACAGGATACTCTCAAATTGAAATATTCTCATTAAAAGGTATTTGGATTGATAAGCATCATCATAACCAGCATTCTCAAACATAGCAAGGCCTTGACTAACAAGCTCTATATCTCCACTAGATCAAAGCACAATGTTGGAAGGCATAAATTTGGACACCCACCGCCTCTCTAGGCACATACCCCATCCAGATGTTCACTAGGTATGTCCTCACACGACTATTCTTATCTTGGATACCCTATCCTCAAAGAATATCGGTCCTCCGGACTATTCTTATCTTGGATACCAACCCTCAAAGAATATCAGTCCCAAATACTTATCCAATCCACCATTCTCCCTACCAGTGCCTTCACTAGGCTTACCATTGTTAATCCTAGCCATAGTGCATGACACATGGAGAATACAGTGTCCACCCTCACTCCCTCTCAACTAGGGAGGAAATCCTCTCTCCCTCTCAAACAGGGAGAAATAACCACAATCCTAAGCTTGTCTTAAAAATATTCACCAGTTACATGTTCTTCCGTGGAGATATGTTGTCGCTGCTTGGCTCCTATCCGCATCACATCATAACGAGATTCGACCCTCTTAGATCTTTGTCAATCCTGACATAGCTTCAACATGTCATCAAGTAGTTCAAACATCTTATGGAGCCAAACTTTTTCACAGCTGATTGCACAAGCCTTCAAGTCTTTTTTCTTCATAACAGAATTATGCTTTCACGCTTTTCCAAGAAATTATATCATCTTCCAATCATCAGTAGTATCTTTATCAACAGTAGTATTGTCAATCAATGTGTTCCTATATCGAACCAATCAGTGTCAATACAACAATATCAAAACTCGCCAACTTCCTATCAGGGATCTTGTCATTGATCTGGTCTTCTCTTTTTGATCATAAACTTCTTTGGATTTTCTGCCAAACAACGAGTAGTATTGTATCTATTAATGATCTAACATCTTCCTCTTTCTAGCTGAGATAGGTAGAGTTCTTCCCCTTTTGCTTTCATGTTGTTATCCAATTGACTTCTTTTGATGCATATTTCAAACTACTTTCTTCTTGTCTTCGTGCTTTGCTACATTCTTCCAAATCTTCCATTTGTTAGTCAAGCTTAAATAGATCTTGTCTTGACTTGCAACCTTTGTTAGAAGACTATGAAAGAACAAAGGGCAAAGTGCATAGACAAAATAGCAACAATAATAATTAAAGAAAGTAGGCATAGAATACTTATCCTTTTGAAAAGAGTCAGCTCCCTCTTAATCTTGGACCTTTTCATCAATCCTTGTCCTCATATCAGCATAATGTCATTCCTGTCATTCTCAAGAACTGGGTTTTTCCCTTTTTACAGCAGAAACTATTAGTTAGGGTTTCTATTCCTAGGGTTTCTTAACTCGAATCTTTGCTAGGGTTTACAAACCCTAGTATCTTCAAAGTCTTCAAGATCTTGTCATTTTAGGGAATGCAAAATTCTACAAATATATGCCATTGAGTTAGTTACAAAACCCTTGAGACATTATTGACATGCCTTCTATAGATCTCATTCCTTGACCATAAAAACCTAGTCCTTATATGCAGAGAAAGACTTCAAATGTTATATCAATGAACTCTAGCACATCTATATAGATATTTTCATAATATGACACTATCTTCAGAAGAGCATATGATCTTTAACTTTTTCCACATGTGAGTTCACCATCATCTAGAAGGCCTAGTATTATATGCACAATCATTTGCGAGACAACTCAGAAATAAGCAAGAATGATACATACCTCTTTTGTCCTTAACTTATCTCTTCTTGCACAGATACGATCTTTGACTTATCTTCAACTGTCATGTACCAACTTTCTTCCAACAAAGGTGTCTCAATCCTTCAACCATTGCACGAACCACATAAATTTCTTTAAGCTGCTAGCTTTGTCTTGGCTCCATAAATCGAACGGTTTCATTGATGTAGTAGGTCCTTCTTTTATGTGTTGGAAGGCAGGTAGTTGTTTCAAAAAGACATGCATACATTGAATTCAGATTTCTTATCAATTATGTCCATACACTACTACAACCAGGTCTTCATATGGTCTTCTCATAGTTCTTTTTATAAGGAGATACACCACTGCTTTGGATAATTTGTTTCACAGAGTTCACAAAGATAGGTCTTGTCATGTTGGATCTTTAAATTAGGCATTTGGATATATATAATTTGGCTCAGATTCTCGGCTTCTAATGATGATTTTGGTTTCTTCCACAAACTATGTACCTTACTCCCTCGGTCCTTAGTGATGATCCATATGTTTCTTTCACTTCAGATCACAACATACTTTTGTTCTTTGTCCCTCAGGTATATAGTTATAGTGCCACATAGAATTATGTAAGTCATAGTGTCATAGAAGGCCCAGATGCCATTGCAATATGGTGTCACTGAAGTTTCGGATGCCACCACCGAATGTTCGGCCCTTGTCTTTGTACATACATCGCTTGGATAGCCCGAACCTTGGAGAAGTATCATTGTTTATTTTTGTCATTTGAAGATCCCTTGTTTCTTGGTCACATTCATTGAAATAGAATGCCTTTTATAGCTTACAATCCATAGTAGTTGTTATCACTTCGAATTTTCCTAGCTGTGAAGGAAATTCCGAGGTAACATTGAACCAATCTTGGAGATCGGAAGCTGGCCCTTCCAATCTAGAGAGGGCTCTCTCTATGACTCAGCTATCCAGTGTCACTTCAACAGCTGGTCATGTAATCAACACAGTGGCCAGATCTTTGGTAGGGTAAGGGTTTTACAGAGTGGTTGGACAGAGAGAAAATCCATTGGGCAGGGAGTCAGAATAATAGAATCTAAATCAAAGGACTTTCAAGAACTGGTTTATGAACACATAACTCTCAAAGGCAGGTTAGACAGCATTCTATTAGACATTAATCAGTTGCAGTATGGTGGATGAATCAAGAAGTACAGTCCATAAATGCAGAGCATTAAACAAGAATGAATTCTACTTTAACTTTAGAAATATAGGGTGATTATATTTGTATGCAATGAAACAGAGCATCAAAGATGAATTCTATATTCAGCTACTTTAATTCAAATATGAAGAATAAACATTCCATGAATTACAGAGAGGGAAATACATTGACTTAGAAACAGACTGTCGAACAACAGCACGGGAATCTTTGAGCAATTTCTCCAAGTACTTTTGCCTTGGAAACTCTGATCTATATTAAAAATATCTCCTGTACATACAAAGGGTTTTTCGTTCAAAGTTTGAACCCCTTTTCTATTACAACTAATAGAATATATAGACCTATACATTATCCTATCTGTCTCTAATTTCTAGGAGACAATCAATTAAAAATCTTAAAATAAAGATAAATATCGAAAAGATTGCACGTGTCTCGCTTTTCTTTGCCACGTGTCATTTTGAAAACTTGAATGTTTCCTAAAAAGCTCAATTCAATATCTGCTTGCTGATTTTGTACCTGGGAATCTGGATCTGGTTGTAGAATCATCAATCCTTGCCATATTTTCACGAGATACTTCATCATGTCAATCTTTTAAGGAATCAAATCCTATCCGCTCTTTGAATCTGGGATTTAGGTACCAAACTGCTTCCAAGCACTGCTACATTTACTCCTGAAATCATGGAACTGATTTGTAGCTTGTTAAAGACCTTAAAAGCTGGAATTTGACAACTGTTTGCTGATATTCTGCCTGGAAATGATATGCTGTCAACTTATCCTCTTCCTTACAAACTTCAAATGCAGATTTGGATGTTCGAAGAATACAGATCTGTTAAAACTTAAGATTGAATTCTGTCAAATCTATTGTTCTATCACTTATCTTGAATACGCCTAGAAAAGCTCTGCCATTTCTGTCTGTAATTTGTTTATTTCCTGCTGATTTTTGGCAAGTGACTATTATCTTGGGTTATCCACATTATTCCTTCTTGTTCAGAAGTGCCCACTGATTCCCATAATCTTTCCGAGGTGCTCCAGATCATCATTCGCATTAATCTAAAATCATTTGTGCACAATGGACAAAGATCTTTTTACTACAGCCCTGTGCTTGAATGTTTCTAGTAGAGAAATTATTAATTTCATGACACTTTCTTGAGCTTTGATTTCTATATGAAGGCATGATTTTCATTTGTATAGGAAAACTCTACCTTCTCTCATCTTTTGAGAGCTTGGTGTCCTGTCACTTGAAATTATCAACTACAACTGAACCTTCTCTTCATCGAACAAGCTGATGGGAATTTCTTTATATGGTGCAGCTTGAATACAAAACCTCATCACCTCACAAACTGTTTGGAAATCTCTGTAATAAAAATGCTTGAATGAAGGATGAACAAAGCAGGAAATGACTCAAAACTGTCAAAATCAAAAGAGAAATTGTTTCGACTGATAACTCAGAAGTGCACAGGTTTGCAAACTTCATCAATACTTGAAAAGGTTCCTCAACCCTCCAGATAGCTTCCAAAACTAGCTTTCTGAAAATGATAACCCAAATATAAAAAGTCCTGAAACAACACTATTCAATATCCTCTTTTGTATCTAAACTTGAAATTCCTGGCACTCCAGACTTACTGGGAAAATGGGTATATAAAACAAATATGCAATATCGTGTTTTCTTAATTAACCATCTCCAAACCCTTCCATCTGGCTCTCACCCTGGATATCATTAACTCCTGATGTGAGAAAGGAGACAATGCAATTTGTATTACTCTCACAAAATTACTATAGAATATGCATTCCTATCAAGTATCAGGGTCCTTTAGCTATAATATATGCCCGCCAATGCTCATAAGTCAATCAAATAGATATTCTACAGATAGAAACTTGTAACATGACTTCACAAAAAGCCTGACAAATGCTACAGTTGCTTGTAATTGCATCATAGTTGTGATAATCCTTTGCATGATTTTCTCTGGCTGTTTACAGTCTGCTCCACTTCATGAACAAAATCAGATCTCCTTTCTTGACATTTTGACAATAGATGATCCTTTGGTCTTCCGTGTGAAACCTCAAATGTGTTGGGACCAGTGTTGATAATATCGGTATCAGCAAAATATCGGTGAGGGTCCAGAAAACATCTTATCGGCAATATCGGCAAAATATCAGCAAGCATAACAAAAAAAAAAAATCAAATTTTTAAACATAACCGATATTTTCAAATATCGTGATATTTTGCCAATATTTTGAAAATATCGTAATATTTTCAAAACAGAAAAATATCGCGATATTTTCTCGGCGATATATCGTGTTGCCAAAAATATCGCGATATTTTCGAATATCGCCGATATTATCAACAGTGGTTGGGACACATCCTCTGTAAATTATTTCTAAACAAAATGGCTCCATGAATCCCTTCTGTTGCAAAGGTATAGAGAATATGCCAACTGTTGGATGCTTTGCATTCTTTCCAAGTATACATGGCTTTCTCATTCAACACCAGGATACTTAGAGTGTTGCTCTGGCATTTGTGCCTGCATTTTGAAACTCTTCCCTGACAACTGTGGCATGAGGAAATCCATCTGTGCAATAGATATTATTAGAAAACGGCCATTCACAAAATCTGAAACAAACCCTTCAGAAGAACCATGAAATTCTCACAAACCAGTCACAATTTCGCAGAAATTCTTGTGCGTCACTCAATTGAGACCCTTCTGCAAAAACACCCACGTTCCGGATTTTTAGAATTCGCCTTTAATTGCCCAGAATCTGCACTCGAAAATCATTGTGTGAAAACAGCCACGAATTTTGACATCTAGCATTCTTGTTTGTGCACCCTTTTTGCTTTATTTTTGTTTTGCCATCGTATATATCCCACATTGGCAGAGTAAAAGAAATTTTTGGTGTTTATATACACCAACACCCACAAGTCTTGTTGACGCATTATGCACTAACTCTATACTCTCCTTGGTAATGGCCATGGGCTCCTCCTCTTGGTCTTGTGTTGTATGCTTGGTTGATAATTAGTGGACTTTGGTGCTTGGCTCGTGGACTTTAATAACTGGTTTGAAACCTGGAGATTGGGCCTTGGGCCCAATATTTTCTTTAACAAAACAGAACTTTGATCCTGCATACAGACCCGAGACCACACAGCTCTGTAAAAGCACATTTTTATCCCTATTACAATTTTTTGACAAAAAATTATAAAAGAATTATAGGTGAAGGCCCCATTCACTGCACTTTTATTGGTGGCGCTTCTATTTATATCGTAATGATGAGCGTTGTCAAATTAAAAGACAGCACTTGTTTAAAATTGGCAAATCGATGTTGTTCTAGGACCCCAGAGTGAAATGTCAAACTTAGGAGGGTTGATTTCAAAGAACTTGTATGTGATAACAGTAGTAATGTTGCTTATAGTAAACTTCAATACCTCGCAAGTATGATGCCATAGTAGTAATGTTGCTTATTCTTCCAGGTCTTGGATATAGTATGAGATGCTTTAGATAAGTGTTATGATACTTAGATAAATGTCACAAAGCTTGATTCAGATGAAGCTACAGTAAGCTTGGATGTCGTAGAATTTGATCAAGTCATCAAAGAGTTTGGATATGAGCTACAGACTTTGGTCATTGCCTCTTTCAAGTCATCAAGGGATTTGGGGCCAGAATCAAGCAATAAGACTTTGAATCAATGCAATAGAAATTTTAGATATACATTTGTCATTGTAAAGTGTAAGGCCATAAAAATTACAGAGCTTGGAAATTCTTAATGTAGAGTGTATAAAGTTCTTCCCAATCTTTGAAATTAGATACTTCATCCTTAGATGGATCTTAGAGGCCTTCCTTTATGTACCTTGCCATTGAAAAGAGAAGAGATAACTGCTATAATGATCTTCTTCAAAAGAGGGTGATGGCTACTACTTCAAGTCTTCTTCCTTCGGCTCCACTGCAATAGAATCATCAGACAGCCAACAAGATGTGATCTTCAAACTGCCTTCCTTTCACCTTAGCTATGATACCATGTTTAGAAATCAAGATGGTTGTAGATTAGGGTAGATTTCTCTTAACTTAATAATTACTTGTGAATGTTTGTTGGCTTCTTATTAAATTTATATTCTCTTAATCGAGCAATTACCAAATGTACAAAACATGAAGATCACAAGAGACAAAGAACACAAGAAATTAAGCTCCAAGTCAGGGTTTGCGGAAAACCCAAAAATCTTCTTCTTATAGAATCATATCAAAGTGAGATATCCAAGACCAAGTCTGCCACAAAGACCCAAGTCAGCGCTCCTCCAATCTAGCTTCAACAAGTCATAGTCAACAGAAGTCAACGTTGGACAAATCTCAGAAATCTGGTCATCCCCTGAAATTTCGGCCCCTAAAATTTCGGGCCTGTAGTAGCACAAAAACTGCTTCAGAAAACTCGCACATGTGAACAGAAACTAGGGCATAAAACAGAAAATTTCTCTCCTTTGACTTCGCTCTCTCTCTCTCCTTTGACTTTCACTGAAATTCTCTTTCTTCTTGCACAGAAATCGAAGTGATGGATGGATAATCAAATGAGGTCGAACTATCTTGTATTTATACATGTCCAACAGGTCAAATGGCTGCCCCTTTAGGCCGATTTATCCAGGAGGGCCGACTTGGTCTTTGAGCTGACATTTTTGACTCATTGACTTGAAAAATAATTTCTTTTCTTTTTCTTTTACAAGAAGTCCAAATGGGACTCAATTACATTCATTGACTCATGATAAATTTTCTTTTGACTCAATTGACCCTAAAAACATGAAGAACGTTCTTTGACTAGAAATAAATAATAAAAATGAATATAATAAATACATCATTTGAATTACATTATGAAGACCGACACTAGTTACATTTCCTACATCTAGCATGATAAGCATGTGTATGATTGCTATGTGATGAGAAGGAAATTGGTCTAGGGGATGATTTTGATGATATGTTGTAATATGAGTTTTTTGAGCCTCTAAAGTCCATTTAGAGCCTCAATATCCATGTTTCTGCATTCACATATGTATCACACTCAATGCCATTTGGCTGTATTCACCCTTATATGCTCTATATGCATGACAAACTTTGCATCTTTGGTGTCTCACTGTTTAATGGTTTGGATTTACACCAAAGTCCGTGTATATATAATTATTTTTATTAAAATGTTATTATTTTATGTATTTTTTATACCATTGATTTTTTTTCCAATTTTGTCCCCATTTTTGTCCAGTTTGAGACTTTGGCTTTTCCAAATCCAATAGCTAACTTTGGCATTTCTGGTTCTAATAACTTTGGTTCAAATTAGATAACACTTTGCTTTAGAGTAACCTTGAAGAAATTTTCAGACACAAGTCTCCTTCCATTCTTTTCACAAGCTAGGAATCAAAACTCAAACCCAAACTTGAGGCATTCTTTATGGTTGAATTAGCTAGGATTCAAAATGCAGCTTTGGCTTGACAGAAAGAGGGGAGGGCGGCAGAGCATGGGGAGACAAGCTAGCACTAGCCCCAAAGGTAGCCTTGCAAGGGCAAGTGTCAAAGTAGAAATACTAGTCAGGAGATGAAGATATGTTGGGAATCACGATTGCCGTTAGACCAAAACCCACAAGTGTTAGTCAACGATCGCATCGCCAGAGATAAGGATCCACGAGAGGCGATTAGTCCATGTCACGAAACACATGGGGAGCGTTGGTTTATCCAACGTCCAACAATCTCCCCACCCCCCCCAACGCGAGTTAGGTGTGTATCAAACTCATGACCTATGCTTTGATACCACTTGTTGGAAATCACGATTGTCGTTAGACCAAAACCCACAGGTGTTAGTCAACGATCGCATCGCCAAAAATAAGGATCCACGAGAGGCGGTTAGTCCATGTCACGAAACACACGGGGAGCGTTGGTTTATCCAATGTCCAACAAGATGACCCAAAGATGGATCCTTAAAGTAGTTTTTAAAAAGTATTATTATTGCTTCATTCGGGTCAATTGGGTCTAGTCCAAGTGGTCCAAGCAGTGGTCAAAAGGAGAGTTATCCTCCCCACCAAGGTTCAATTTTCGCAAGTCACATGTTGAACTTTTAAATTATTATAATAGCCTTGAGCCCTATTGTCGCTTCCAAAGACAGCCTCGGATTGCTTACAAGACCAGTGCTTGGAACATCTAGATTTTGTGTGTCTCATATGATTCCCAGGAAACTATAAACATCACATATATATATATTCCAAATATTTAGTAAACAGCATGGGTTAGTTCATTCATCTAAAGGCGTAAGCCATGTATTTCTGGTACTTCTTCACGTATAAAACTCATAGAAATATATGTATAAACTAGTGGAGGCCGAGTAGTTCAAGGACCTACAGTTTAATAAGCTTGGGCAGAGCAATGAAAGAGGATAAGGAGATAGAGTAACTCATCAAATAGAGCTTGAAGCGTCAAGAATTCTACACTTATCACATAGAGCTTGAAGCCTCCAAAATTCTACACTTATCTGAGTTAAAGGTAGACATAATGGATGAAAGAGGATGGGTGCGATGATTCATGGAGCGCAATTTTAAAGATATAATATCAAAAATCCATACAGGCACATGCATGAATGAGTCAATAGAAATGAATTTGTAAGAACATATGAAACATTTCTAGCAGCTACGATTACATGAAATCAGAGAGGAAACATGAACATAATGGAATTTAATAGAGGGATAACATATTGTAGTACTCTAAGGAGGAATCACCACCATTTCCTTAATATTTTGCAACATGCATATCATAAAGTCATACAGTCTTGTAAATAACATATAGTTCTTTCTTTAGGATTATGAACCTCTGTTAAGCGTTGCTTCCCACTATTTATCTAGAGAGGGGAGCATTGAACAGTAATTACAACAAAATATCTTCAGCCGAGCCTCAATTGTCAGATTGACTAGCTGTCTCGGCCTGGGATGGCTCTATGGCCCAAAAATCACTACAAAAGATTAATTGCTTCATTAAATGGTTAACACATTACATGATTACAAAACAGGTCAACAACTAGATGGAAACGCCAACAAAATCTCTCCATGCCCATCCCTAGGATTGTCTTTGCTCAGATTGTTGCTTGCCCACGGTCTGGCCACCTGTGTCACTCAGTCGATTCCCATTGCTTCTGCCTTAACTGCTCGGATTGTTCGTTCTTCAAAACTGGGAGTGGTCAACTATCAATTTAATGTCGCAGTACAGAAGCAAAGGACGCCTAGGCGGTACTTCGTCTTTGCTCTGCATGAAGCACCATGTATTGTGATTGGTATCGCAATCACAATACAGGAGAGGGTCTTTTTACCATATTTCATAGTGCTTGCCAATTGTCCGGACGCGAAACTTCAATAAAGCATGATACATAAAATATCGCATCCGAGAGGGTTCTCGCATATCGCAATCGCAAGTTGGAAGGGACTTCAGCGGAGAAGGAACTTTGACTTGTGCAATATTGCAATCGGCGGGGGAAGGAATTATCACAATCGGTGAGCAGAGGAAATATTGCAATCAGCGAGGCTGAGGAGGGACTTACGATATGATAATTTGCGGAGAACTTTTGCGATATGTGATATCGGTAAAGGAGGGATTTAATCGCAATCAGCAAGAAGGAGTGGTGACGGGACTTGGATATGGCAATTAGCGGGGAACTTTGCGATATGTGATATCACAATCGCAAAAGTTAAAAAGGGAGACGGGCAGATATGTATCACAAAAAGGGAAGGGGCTAATAGCAATTTTGGCATGATTTCTTAATGTTTTAAAACATTTCAAAGGGGAATGGGAAACACAACTAGAGTTGGATATACAAAGGGATTTCGACTAGAGTTAAAAATGGGTCACTACGGCTAGAGTTTTAAAACCAAAGGAGAAAATAGGGTATATGAAAGAAATGGTTTTTAGGGAATATGGAAATCTCTTCTTCCTCCTTTAATCTCCAATTTCCAAAGCACAGTGACCTCTTTCAGACAAGTGGCAAATAAAAGCAAATGATTAATCATACTAAAAATCATTTCTAAGGGTTATCATGGATAACATATGGCTTGGAGGCTAGCTCCAATCATCTCTATTCTTTTGCCCTCTTTGTACAACTGGAACTCTCTTTTCAGAAGGTGACAACAAACCCTATGTTGACAAAGCCTCGAGCTTCCGTAGAATCCAGTTTACCCTAGATACCATCCTTGGAATGAGGGGAAGTGTTCGAGCTTCCGTAGAAACCAGTTTACCCTGGATACCATCCTTGGAATGAGGGGAAGTGTCCAACTGGTTTCCCTAGGATATGTACTCCATGGGAAGAAAAAAAAGCATATATCTCTCATAAAATTTACCTTCATTAATTTACATTGCTGTCTAAGAGAGTGAGGAAATACCCTAAAAATGTTTCCATGGGGCTTAAGTATACAATACTAGATGAAGTCCAGTAACATATCTTAACGAGGCAAGAAAACAGGTGCATCTGCTGTCATCCAGGGCTAGTGCTGCCAACAAGTTAAAAATTCGGTTATACTGCCTTAGTTGGAAACTCTCTGGTATATGACTCTAGTGAATGCCCTGACAAGTTCACTGTTGAGTTGTTCCCCAGCTAATAGTCCCGATTGATGGGCAGCATCTTATTGATTTTCATGGATTTTTCATCTTGTAAAGAGTACTTAAGGCATCTCGACTCCAGAACATAACGTAAACGTGACAATATATATAAAGCGAGGATGAACCCTCGCTCATGCATTAAAGAATCCCCAGGGAGCAAGCCAGGTCAGAATGAAGACAAGAAGTCAGCGGAGCGGCTTCTAATCAGAACATTGGACTAGGTAGTTATCTAGTCAGAAGGTTGGTAGACTCAATTCATTACTATTTAATTTGCCGGAGTATTAAGCCATCCATCTGGGTTCCATTCGTGCTGTGGTCTGTACCACCGAAATGTCACGAATATCAAGATGAGTCCGGATGTAAGACAATACGTCAGCTGAGCGGCCTCTTATAAGAACACTGTACTAGTTAGCTATCTAGTCATAATAAGTTAGACTCAATCCATTCCTTTCATAATAGACTGAATTTGCTATAGTATTAATACATACATCCGAATTCTATCATGGTGTAGTCTACCAGAATGGCATGCATATCAAGATGATGAGTCCTAAGGCAAGGCTAGTCACGAGCGATTTTGACAGAACAGCTATTTGAACCTGGCACCTGAGCCCGTAAGCCCAAGGAAATCCACTCTATATGGTGAAGCCGTTGGTTCTCTTAATTCTCCTTCATTCCCCAGTCCCTCGTTGTAATTGAATTGCAATATACATAGTGTGCTATGGGGTAATTAAATTGAAGTATGCCAAAAAAAACCCAAAGAGGATTGATCTTGAGAAATTCAAATAAACGAAAGATGAAAGGGCATTCAGGGGAAAATCCAGATGATAAGGCATACGGAGAAAGCTTTTGCACGGCTGGAAAAATTAAATTAACTGCAGGCGGTTATTTCAACTCACCGGCGATCTGTCGGGATATTTTTCACATACTTTCTGTGCTTCAGTTTTCCTCTCCTCTGTCGTTGTGCAACATAACGTTGACAAGAGACAATGGATGCAATTAGCTAATATTCTAGAAATGCAATAAAAAAATAAACTGTGTCTGAAGGTTGAGACCGAACCGAATGTGAATTGGTCTTTGAAGGAAGGGCATCTACGTGCCATGCTAATGATGACGCTTCTGTTAATCCTGCACCGTGTATTTACAAGTAATTCACGGTCATGTTCACATGAGATAACACTCGCTCAAGATTAGCAAACGCTCCAGATTATAACATGTAAATCAATGCGCCAGGAAAAAGCTCGGCAATCCCAATAAGACGGAGGCGAAAGTGTACCGAGGAGATCAAAAACTACAGGTGTGGATCTCTTCAATCGATCGGGTTTGAGACACGAAAATGGGAACACCAATTATAGCTATGGATCTCTTTATCCTATTGGGGTTGAGAGACGAAAAATGGGAACACCTTGTTTTCTTGACACGAAAAAGGGTTGCGTGCAATTTAGTTCGTACGTTTTAATCTAATTTGTTTCAAATAAATAAATTTAACATAATCATATTTTTAATTTGTGATTTTTTTAAATGAGGGAAAATTTATAATAATTTAATAAATTTTATTTTTAATGGTATTTTACTTAGAAAACATTATAGAAAAAAAATGAAGGGCTTTGTAATTTTGGGTTTTTTTAACTTAATAGTTTATGATGTGAATTGAGTTTAAGTTAAGTGATTGGGTGAACTAATTGTTGTCTTTTTCACTCAAATTCAAGTCTTATAAGTTGACATGTTGACACTTCTGAATATAGTAACTTCGTTGCACTCTTAAGTGAGTTTATAGTGAGGGCTTGCCGAGTACTAGCAAACCTCTCTCTTGTTTTCGAGTTGGGAGGGAGGATGACTTTCTTCCGCGTGTGGTACCCATTACCCAAAACTTTTACTGTGAAAAAATAGAGTTCATGATTAGCTCTACGAGAGGGGATTATGCCCCCTTCTTAAGTGAGGTTGTTTCAAGAGTTCATAACAATTCTAGATCTATTAGTATTCCCTTTCAATCTCCTCGTTTTTTATATCCTTTTCATAGAGCAGTTGGGCAAAGTGGGGTTTATGGTTTCTCATAGAAAACTCCACTGGGTGCATCTTAGTAAGCTACAAATCTAGGGCATTGCTTGCCAAAAGTTGTGGAAGATCCAAAATATGAGGTTAAATTCGGTGAGATAGGAGAATGTATCCAATATATGCAAGATCATTCTTTGACCTGCAAGTTCATCGAATTATGGCCCTTTAAAAAGTCCCTTATTGAGTATATCCAAAATAAATGGAACCTCGAGGGTCAAATAGAATTGGAGCTAGGGGAAAAAGTATTTTTTCATAGTCATTTCCTCCAACTTTGAAGATAGATCGAGGGTTTTTGAAGGAGGGCCATATTTTTTTTTGAAACTAGGTCTCTTCATGCGATTTTGGAAGAATCAATGTAATCCAGAGAAGGAAGACTTCCTTGTTACCCTAGTGTGGGTTTAATTCTTTTCTCTTCCAAAGGAATATTGGGAGGGGGCAACCCTTAAAGGCATCGACAATGCCATTGGCAGTTTTGTTAAAGTCTCAGAGGTTACTAAGAGAGGGTGTTATACATCATATGCTTGAATCTGCATTTATACGAATATCTCCCACCCTCTTCCAACTTCAATAGATATTTCTTATCATGATAGTGTTTTGAAGTAGCCTTTAGATTATGAACATGTCTCCTTTAGATGTAGATATTGTTATGAATATGGGCATTTTATTAGGGATTATCTGATGAATGAAAATGAATTGCTTGAAGAATACCCCTCTTACAAAATAGCAAGATAATTGGGAAAAGTCCCTCAAACAAAAAGAAATTTGAGTCCTTAGGGTGCGTCGAATCCTGAACAAATACCTAGATCTCGAAATACATTCGAGTCCCTCTCCTCTACAAAGGAGTCTTTGGAGCAGATAATATTCAATCAAGCCTACAACTAGCAAAAGAAAAAATATGGAAAGAACTCATAAGCCCTTATTGAATCCTCCAAAACTCGCGCAAAAGTTTTCTATAAGAGTACCAAAAAAATCCATTACTAGAGGAAATGGTTTGCTCCCTATCGGAAGAAGTGGAAGCGCAAGCCCTATCAGAAGATACGGATCCGGATGATCCACAACTGACTACCCTTGTAGAAGAACGGCATGGAAAAGATATGAAGGGCATGTCAATTCATAACGTTAGGATGCTTTACAAGGGTTATCTTTGATGCAAGGAAGAAGACCAGTCGATCTCAAGTTCTTCAAAGTCGTGCCTTGGGGTTCATACGAAGTATTTCAAGGTGGTCTCCATGCAAGACAAGGAATCCAAAAAATGAGGCCATAAGACCAATAAGGCATTGATCCAAGCAAACAATGAACAATTCGTCAACTTCAAGTTGTTGTTGGTTGATTAAAAGATCAAGTTGTAGGCAAAAGTGTTGGAATGGTGTGTGAGATCAAGTGTGGGGCCAAAGCCACCATGACATATCAACAAAACCTATAAGAGAGTCTAGAGACAAGACTGCATATCCCACACCTATGAGATGAGACTTATGGGTGAAGTAAAGATTGGGCAATTAAAATTCCCATATTTAAACTTTTGAGTATATCTCCGGGAAACTAAATGTTGCGACACAGGTGAAATCATGGAGTTGGGAGCTCAGGAAGAAGATTGCAATGAAGGCATTGGGGATTGTATCACTTTGTTTATCTCATGGGAGCAAGTCGTAATGGGTACCTTGACTATAAGACTCCATGAGTAGTGTAGTGGAGCATGTCAGACTGGTACTTGGCCATAAGACTCTAACGACTCCCCCTTGCGGGAAGACCTTGGGACAGGGAGACTACCCTAAATGGGGGTTGCCTGGGCCTAGAGATGTGATGAAATAGAGGTGTGATGATATTCTTGTTGACATATTCCGATCTTGATGATAGATTATATGCCCACACTCATTGGGAGGTGAGTGAGAGGGGGGGCTTGTTTGGACCTATACAAAAAGAATACATGGAGTAGTATAACTGCTATTGAGTGCTTGCTTTCGGTTGAGAACCACTCAATGAGATGGATTTAAAGATAACGTTGGTTGAAGAATGCATGGAGCTATGAAGCAGTATAACCACCACTGAGTGCTTGCCTTGGGGCTGAGAACCACTCAATGAGTTGGACATAGAGATGGAGTTATGGTGCATACACACCATTGAGGTTTTGCCAAGTCTAACAAACTACTCAATGCTTGTAAGGTTAAGGAAACACAGAGTAACTAAAGAGATAAGTATCTATGCATACTTGTGAGTAGATCTACAAAAAAAATAAATGAAAAAAGTGTGTTGATGTTTGCAGAATTTCTCTATTAAAGTTTTGAACTAAATTGATTTAATTTTTTTATGGTTAACCTCATAAATAAATCTATCGATGAAAGTATGTTTTGAGCTGATTTAAAATTTTTTTATGAGGAATCTCATAAGACTCATGTGCTCTTGTTGTAGGAAAATGATCGAAATGTATAGCACGAGTATATGAGGCTGACTATGAGGCAAACAAAATTGACTCAATAATATCAGCATGCGCTACAACAACATAATGGAGTTGAAGACTTTAGGAACTGGGTCATTGTGGTGACACTGGAACCTATGATATGCATTGATCACCATGAGTTATGCCATTACAAATGTGTTGTGTTATTAAAGCAAGGCAAAGGGATCCCTTAGCTAAGAAAAAATGTCTTATGTGAGGAAGCCTTGCTAAGGGATGGAACACCCAAGGGACTTGTAGAAATTTCACCGTAGATTAAACTGATTATGCAATGTACTAAAGCAAAATACTTAATCTACTTCTACAATCAAACTTGTGGAAGCTTAATCAATTTTGAGCAAGATCAAGTAGAACACATATAACAGAGAGGAAGATTCAATCACACATGAAACACAAAAGAATACTCTGGGGAAAGCCTCAACTAAAAACCTTGCTATCTGTATTATCATACAATTGGAAATATCTCTGGATTACACAAAGCTTTAGCTCACAAGCTATCCAGCTCTTAGTACAATCCCTCACTGCTGCTCATAGACAGAATAGACAACACATATGCCTTCCTTCAATCCTCCAAGCCTCCTATTTCCTTGTGCAGTTTCTCCTGGGTCCTCTAGCTGCAACCTGTGTGATTCTCACCTCACACACAACACTGACCTTTGAAATAACTGTGCAATCCCTAAGGAGATAATTCCTTCTGCATGGATGAGTTTCCTATATAGGAAAAATCCTCCAACTGATAGTACATTGTCCCTTCCTTTGACCTCAACTGGGTCTCTGTCTGAACTGACATGCATGAGTTATCTAAGAGAGAATATTCAGTTATCTGAAGTACACTAGTTGCATGCATGCATGCATTGACTAATTGAACTCACAATCAGTTCCACACACTGTTGGAACTAATCTAACTGGACTTAACTCAATTAACTGAGCTAACTAATTACAACTCAAAGTACAACTCATCCTGATCTCCTTAATTAAGGGATAACTTCCTCAATCAAAGGGATAACTGTTGCATGTCTTCACATAGACTTCATGTTTGATTTTCTCCAACTAATTAACTCAAGATTAATTAATTAATTATTTTTTCAAACAGCTACTAAGACAAAATTCGAATTTTAATTCTCAATTTTAATTTAGGGACTAATTAGAATTGGAATGTATCCCGAAATGCTATTTATAGCAATGCTATTTTTAGCATTTATATTTTTGTTATTTCCGACAGAGTTGGAGTATATCCTGAAATGTTATTTATAGCAATGTTATTTATAGCAATGTTATTTTTAGCATTTCTCGTTGCTATTTTCAATGGGACTGAAGAAGCAAAGAATGGGATGCTTGAAATTAGAAGGTGAGATACTGCAAAAAAAGAGGAAAATAGATCGCCGAAGGGACTTATGAAGCAGTGAAGTGGATGTCAGACCTTGAAAAATGAACTGGTTTTCAAAGAATCATGTACATATCCATTAGGATCAGAGATGCATTGGGTGTGTCCGAGGAAGAATTGAGCTTAAATTTGTTTCTTGAAGGGGCACTGAGTAGAGTGGATGTCAGGGTTGGACATTAGAGGTGGATCGTGCTCTGGAATCAAGTGACTGAGCAAGTAAGGATGCAGTGGAAGTACGTTGGACCATATAAAGCCACTTAGGAAATCGATGATCATATGAGGTTGTCTCACCCATCTTTTTGTTTATTGTATAAGTATGTGTAAAAATAGTTGCGTGTTCGTTGTTGAAATTTTGTGTTTTGTGTATTACAACACCAAGGATAATGTTCCTCTAAAGGGGTTGGGTCTGTGATAGCCCTTTTTTATCCCTCTAGTAAAATACACTATGAATTGTAATTCATGTGAAATAATGTGGAAATGGAAATTATGGTTGATCTGGAGGAGGGGACACAAATTTAGAGACAAAGGAGGAGTAGTTGCTTGTGCGATGCTTAAACCTAAACCAAAGCCACTTCATTTATTCCCCGCATAACTCCCTCACAAATCAAATGGTCTGTTGGTGTAGACATTGAATTTGTGTATGGAAGCCTGTGACAAAGGGCGTTCCCATATTATTCTTAATCTCACGGGAACGTGTTGAGGAATTCAACACGTAAGAGGAGGGACATGAAGAAGCAAGAGTAGGGAAGTGGTAAAAAGGAGAGTTGTTGGCATAACGAGTGTTCAACATTGAACGATTCTTGGCAAGGAGTGATTGGGTAGGAAGAGTGCCCATGATGATTAGGTTTCCCCCACGATGTGAGTGAAGGGGAGTTGGGTCATCTCATGAGAAAGTCAGTGGTGCAAAGCGAAGCATATGTGCAAGAGCGAGAGCATTCAGGAGGAGTGTGTTACAGAAAACCTTTGCAGTGAGACTAGGACATTGTTCCTTGCATTTTGGTGATTCCCTATCTGTGTATTGGTGTTAATTTAACCAAGAGAGCTCAGGGAAATACTAATTCACTTGATGCTTGCTTGGGGTTGAGAAAACACCCTTTAGAGTGAGATCAAGTTCTTGGACTAAGAGAACCTCCCCCCTAAATCTTGGTCTGAGTTCCTATGATTGTTCTCTGAGAGATTGAGTGACTCACTATGGTGTTTATTGTCTCGAAGCAGTTACTAAACCACCTTAATAGTGGACTCCTCCACTTGGTTACCTGTTTGACTAACTATTGGTGTGAATATCATTAAGCACTAAACTCCTCGAACTTTGAATCCAGCTTGAGGCTGGTCAACTGTCATAAAGATTATAATGTAGTTGGCCTATCGTTGAGTGGAGAGTTGGCTATGGTATGCCTTACTGTGGTAATGACTAATGATTAATCCTATGTTATTTATGTAACAATGTCTGATTTATTATCTAATCATGGTTGACCAACTAACTTGTATATCTATGGTGATTATGGGTTGCTTGTGTTATGAGGTTACAACATTCTTAGTTATTTTCATAATTGTTTTATATGTCCCTCATTGGTGACCTGAAGTCACTCATGATTAACTCTGCTATCTTGAGTATCAATTATCTTTATGTCTTTGCAAGGTTGGGCAACTCACTGTTGGGACCATGTCTGTGGATGATCTCATTAATAGTTTAATTTATGTGTTATGTATATGGGATAGTGCTAGCTCAAAAAAGCTGTTGGGATCTATGTATAATCATAGTGAGAACTTTTACTTTATATGTGTTAATGGTCATGATAAGGCTATGTATCTATAGGTTGTTATTGTCCTAATGGGTTACAGAGTCATATACATGATTGTGCATGGTTGTTTGATATGCATTAGTATTGTTAATGGAGGAAATGTTTCTGCCTTTAATGATATGTATGTATGATTATTCTATTGGCGCGAGGGACTTGCAGAACTATATAGTTGTTGATATATTTCTTGACTTGTAGAGCTACTTACATGATTATGTATGATTGTTTGATTAATCCAGTTAAACTATCATGGTGTGTGTAATTCTGTGGCTTGGGTATTATAATTGTCACGGAGTATTTAATGTCTAAAAATTAACGATTTTTTTTGCTAAAGAGTTGTGTAGTGCATGCTACAGATTAGCATGGATCTTTGTTAGGCACGACTAATTGTTACTTTCTTTATTCATGACTACTAATGAAGTCATGCATGATACACTAAAGGATCTGATAGAAATGGTGCAAATCCATTCTATAGAAGGATCTGGTATTGTTGTAGCTGATATTATAGTGTTGTTAGCCATGGATTAACATGTTGTAATCACTGTTAATAGGTAGATTGACATATTTGTGAATGTATTTTGTCTATGGTTAGCACTTGGATTGGTTGTGCTTAATATAAAGGCGTATTCCTGTAAATATAGATGTTTTGGGCAAGGGCGAGCTCCCAGGAGAACCTTGGCTAGTTCCCTAAAATGCTTAAGGAAACTTTAAGTCGTTCTAAGTATGAATAGGCAAGAATTGCCTTCTATTTAGGAGTATCCAAGCTGGATACATATTAGGAGGTCTGGACATATCGAGAGATTAAAACATTTGGGAGAAACAATGTGGTGACATTCATGTGGGATCCATATACAAATGTCACTAGATACAATTGCAACATAGTTGAGTTAGTCAAATATATGAGGTGGGGCCTATCAAGGTGTTCAAGGCTTGAAGTCAGATTGTGCGCAAGCCATATTCATACCATATATGGAGTGGGTTCCACATGCAGTTGTTTGTGCAAGGATGAATGTTTGCTAGACCCGGATATGTATTGTGGAGGGGTGGTGATCTGTATATATTCGGGGGCTCGGGAGATTTTTCAATGCACAAACTCGTGCACACCCATATATGTGTTGAGGTCAGATATAATGAGGAAGTGTTGCAAAACACCAATGAGGTTGGGCCATTGGGACCCAAAAATTTAGAATAACGTGGCAAGCACCATGTATGCATCATTGAGACAATATGGGCTCCATGTAGGTATCATGAATGACATGGTAGGGTCACTTGGGCTACACATGGTAGCTCCTGATGATGTGATAGGAATTAATTATGTAATCTTTAAATGGGCATAACTTTTGATTCGGGCATCCGATCAAGATAAAGTTTATAGTCTCGGAAAGCTCTTGATGAGCTAGATGTAATGGTGTTAACAAAAGTTATTTCCACTAACTTTGGGAAAGAATGATTTTTAGAACCCCATCTTCATAATGATACCACAAAGGTTGGGTTGATTAAAGTAACACCGCCCATTTAGCCTAGAAGGTCCAAGGAGGCCGGAGGGAGCATTACACATTATTACTCTAAATGAACTCAAAGACAAGATTCTTGAAATTGTTAGGAGAGTTGCTCTTTCGATTGTTAAAGAAACATGAACCTGGAAAAACCCGGGGTGCCAAAAGAGATAAGAATGAAAATGACAGACTGATTTAGACCTACTTACCATAACTCTCTTCATAATGCGACCTTATTTTACACCTTCCATATCCACAATCATAACTGCAAAATTACCATCTTTAATATAAACTCAATTATAATTCATTAAAAAAAAAATCCCAAGACCAAAACCACTAACCAAAGTTAACATTATTAATGCCATATACTTCCTTACATTTGCATTGCATCATATCTATTGTCATCAATCCACCACTTCAAATGAGCTTTAATTGTCATGATCATGAGGAGAGCCTTGGCTTGACGCCCACTGTGAAGCTTTAAAGAAATAATATTATTCGAATCTAAAGTAATTCTTGTTTATTTACATAATTTTTTAGAGGCTTTGATATGATGAAACATTACTAAGAATTTTTTTCAGCGGTGATCACATCAGAATTCATTTGTCAACGCGTTCCTAACCATTCACGTGTTGACAAATGAATTCTGATGTGATCATCTCTGAAAAATTTCTTACTAATCAAGATATGGAACACAAAAGCCTAAACACGTCGACAAATGAATTCTAATATAATCATTTTCAAAAAAATTCTTAATAATCAAGATATGGATCACAAAAACCTAAATTAAGATAAGACGAAACATGTCAAAAGGATGAAAAAATCAAGTTACAATTTCAGTAGAATTTAGAAAACAAAAAATAATATTTTTAATAAAGTTTTAAATATATACAATTTTTTAATATTTAAGAAAAAGAAATATAATATATATAATATATATATATATATATATATATATATATATATATATATTATATATATATATATATATATATATATATATATATATATATATATAAATAATAAACTTCTTAAAATAATTCATATAATAAAGTTTTAATTTTTATATAAAATGTTTATATTTAATTTATTAAAATTAAAAAATAATATGAAATTTAAAAAAAAAGAATTTTTTTTTTTTTTTTTTTTTTTTTTTTTTTTTTTTTTTTTTTTTTTTTTTTTTTTTTTTTTGAATCTATCCTCCTCACCGAAATTCAATTCTTGCCAAGGTCGTGGAGGCGGCGTAGTGGTAAAGTCGGCCTCGTCATGACGGACCGGTCTTGTGTTCAATCCCGAGCAAGGTCGTAGCTCGTCGTGCGAGTAGTTAGTCTAAACCGGGCCAAGCCCACTATCTTTTGGCCCACGGGGCTTCGGATTGACGGTGAATGGGTGCATTGTTAAGGCATTCCTTGCGATAGGTCACTGGTTCAAATCCCCCGTGGGTACTTAGGTTAATCTTAAAAAAAAAATAAAAAAAAAATAAAAAAAATAAAAAATAATAATAAAATAAAATTCAATTCTTGCCTATAATATGTTAAGTTCATAATACATATTTTTAATAATGATTTTCAATTTTATCAACTAAATTATAATTTTCAAATATACTCTACACAACCCAAGGGGCATAAGAATAGACAATGATGAGGTGTACAGTTAAGGCATTTCGTGATGTGAAGGTCATCGGTTTGAAACTCTGTAGGCAAAAATCCAACTATGTAAAGGGCTAGTGTGACCCAGACCGAATGTAATCCCCAGGTGATTTTAACGGCTTAGATGACCTTGGGTCATGGTTTCTCAAGCCAAAGGTTGTTGAACTACAAATATACTAGTGTATTCATACAAATTAAATAGTTGATAGATGTCAATAGACATCAATTCATAATCAAAATAAACATTAAAACACTTACTTTATTATACATCTCATGTTGCTAAAATTAAAATAAACCATAAAATTAACTAAAGTATAACATTGTTTTAAATTATTATTAAACTTAAACACATATACATTTAAAAAAATAGGAACAAAATTCTTAACCATGGATATTTACCCTCACTTTAGTATGGAGATTCTGAATCTGTAAATATGTTTTGTTACAATATTGTTACAATATGACGCGCTAGTACCATGGCTTATCAATACCACATGCTCAAAAAACCATAACTCACTCATATAACATTTATTTATGCCACTTTTTTTTAACAAAATTGATTAAAAGGGCAAAATCATATAACTACTTTGAAGATAAATTTCAACTTTTGATATTTGTATATTATCGTGAACATTTTAAAATATTTAGCGAAAATTATATCCTTATCATCCACCTAATAATTATCGACGATTAAATTAAAATTCTACTCTATAAAAAACACATTTATTAACATTATTAATATAATTTTCAATATCATATTTTACCTATTTTTCAATATTAGAGAAACACGTGGTATCATGGTTTAATATATAACTCATAACTTATGCCAAGTTTTTTATATTATTTTAAAATAAACCCTCAAAAACATTTTAAGTTATTTATATCAAAATTGTATATGTCAAAGTTTTCCTCTAAAGATGTAAGAGGATGGATGGAAAGATTCATTAGCGTAAGAAGATGGAGTAGAGTCAATATGCTTTTTAATTATTTAATTATTGAAGAATAATAACTAGCATTTGCACCAAATGTTGCAAAGGAAACGCGGTAAGGCATAAATTGAGAAGAATCATGACATATAGATCACTGAATATAAAAATTGGTAAACAATATGACATTCAAAAGCTTGATCAAAAGATTAAAGTCTTTTACCATTTTCTCTTAAGGTGATTGGATTTTCATTTACTTGTCCTTGCTTAACATTTTTTGTGCATTTAGACTACTTTTTTCCAAATTGACAAATTCAAAATTGACCATAAATGAACTAGTTTAAAGCAGAGCTATGAAATAGATATATCAATAAAATATCAATACAACTAGTCACTGATATAACAAATTTACACTCTTTGATATTAGAGAAGTGGATATTTTGTTGAAAATTAATTATAGAGTCTTGACTACTTAGTATATCATGATATTGAGTAGGTTGAATGCCTAGGTCCAATCCTTTCAAATAAATGAATCTTAGAGAAGTGGAACTTTTGTTGAGCATTGATTAAATAATTCTTTTAGTTGACATAACAACTTTAATTCACTATTCAGAGGCACCATGGTGAACTGGTATGGTAGAAACCACGAGATTTCCTTTATTTAGCATGATATTATGCGAGACTTGGTTATGTATTTGACCAGGTAGAGGCCTATAAATAAACAAAAAAGATTTTTATGACTCAGAACTATTCCCAAAAAGTGGAAAAAGGTCTCCACTAGTAGTCATTTCTAACCATTTTTCAATATTGAATTGTCTCACTTCATCAAAAGCTTGCAGTCTTTTAAATTCTACCTTCACATAATTTGATTCTGAATGTGTTAATTTATGCATTATTGTATGTAGGTCTAATGGAGGAGAAGGATTGGTGTCATACATAAATTTCACAATTACTGTTAGGTTACTCGAACAAAATGTTTGATACATGAAAAAAAATAAAAATAAAACTCTACATGTGCATTTTTGTACCTTCTCTTCTTCAAGCAAATAATTTTCAATTTATGTTCCACGAAGAGATGTTGGTCAAGGCTGTTATAATCTTAATTAATCAAAGTACTAGGGGGAGCAATTTTAACTTAACTCTGACTAGGTGGAGCAGCGTACTCCAATAGAATGGATACAAAGAATGGATCGGCTTGTTTGATCTTCTTTAATAAAAAACTCAACACGTGGTGAGATTAATGAAATATTCATAAGAAATGGAGTAAAGTTTTATTGACATGTTTGAAAATTTTATTTAATATATTCGTTTCATTATTAAAAAAAAACTATTTCATAGATATTTTTGATGTTTATTTGATATAATAATAACTTAATTTAGATGTTATTTTATATTATAATAACAACAACAATTTAAAGATAAAATTACCTACATTTAATAATTGATATTTAGCGAGGATAGTTATCTATTTGCTAATATGGGTTGACTCTAAATTAATTAGAACTAAAGGTAAATTTTACTTTATAATGACTTTGTTTAATGAAATGTTACAATTTTCCCTGGTAAGATAATCAATTTTTTTTTCAAAAAATCAGACCGTTGGAGCGTTCAAATCATTATTTAAATATTTAAATCAAAAGAATATCAATAAAATTAATATTA
>APFE030450362.1:295056-305803 GCA_000404065.3 Pinus taeda | reverse complement strand
AACCAGAAAATTAATTAACTGCAGTTGATTTCCTTAATTTAAGGAAACTACTGCAGTTGATTTCCTTAATTTAAGGAAACTACTGCAGTTGGTTTCCTCAAATTAAGGAAAGACTGCAATTCTGTTCCATAACTGTAGGTTGTAGTTGGAAAAATTAATTAACTGCAGGTTACAGCTGGAAAATATTAATTGAGCTTAACATTCTCCCACTTGGTCCATACTTCCAAACTTAATGTCTCAACTTAAAAACCATTGATAATCTGTATTAAGTAATAGATACACGAATCATGGCAATAAGTCCTCTAATAACAAGTATTATCTTCCATGTATTACTATGTATTTATTCTTATTATACTTTATGTGGCAACAATTTCTTAATGAATAAACCATATGTTTATTCTTGGTCCTTCTTAAATGAATTTTCTCAAATCAACTTAAGGTGCACATAAATATGAGAGAAAACATCACAATAATTAAGAATTTCATTAAAATAACATTGTCCATACAATGAGAAACTACATAATGGAACCAAGTCCCATATTCATTACATGATCCTTGAATTTAAATGGTGGCATGCCCTTAGTCAAAGGATCAATGATCATCAATTCAGTGCTCATGTGCTCAATGACCACTTTCTTTTCTTTAACACGTTCCCTTATAGCTAAATACTTAATGTCGATGTGTTTATTTCGACTCCCACTTTTGTTGTTTTTAGCCATAAAAACAGCAGCTGAATTATCACAATATATTCTTAATGGCTTAGAGATAGAATCCATAATTCTAAGCTTAGAAATGAAACTCTTAAGCCATACACCATGTAAAGTAGCCTCAAAACAGCAGTAGTTTCCTTAAATTAAGGAAATCAACTGCAGTTTATTAAAATGTTAAGCTCAGTTAGTTCTTCCAACAATAACCTACAGTTATGGAACTGAACTGCAGTCTTTCCTTAATTTAAGGAAACCAACTGCAGTAGTTTCCTTAAATTAAGGAAATCAACTGCAGTTAATTAATTTTCTGGTTGGAGCTTCTAAAGTGGTCCATTACTCCATCTGGAGTTCTCTGCCTTGATCTGTGGAACACCTGACACATAGCCATTAGAAGCTTGATGGAAGCTTGGCTATAAATTCATTTGATTGGTCCCCAAGCTAGCATCTCAATCCCCTTCAGTTGTTTACACCATCTAGCTGAGAGAGCATAGCTTGGAAGTGCCTTCAGATTTTCTGTGATTTTTATTTTGCTTGGATTGAAGCTGGAGTGTTGTTGAACTGAAGAACCAAGTGGACTGTGCAGCAAGAGCATCAATGGCTGGAGGTATTCCTGGACTATATATTTTGATTTTGAGATTCTTTAGAAAATTTAAAATCGCTGTAGATTTCTACATTTGGTATCAGAGCAATAGTGTACCTCTGCTTTGATACCAAATGTAGAAATCTACAGCGATTTTAAATTTTCTAAAGAATCTCAAAATCAAAATATATAAGTCCAGGGATACCTCCAGCCATTGATGCTCTTGCTGCACAGTCCACTTGGTTCTTCACTTCAACAGCACTCCAGCTTCAATCCAAGCAAAATAAAAATCACAGAAAATCTGAATGCACTTCCAAGCTATGCTCTCTCAGCTAGATGGTGTAAACAACTGAAGGGGATTGAGATGCTAGCTTGGGGACCAAATCAGATGAATTTATTAGCCAAGCTTCATCAAGCTTCTAATGGCTATGTGCAGGTGTTCACAGATAGGCAGAGACCTATTGGAGTAATGGACCACTTTAGAAGCTCCAACCAGAAAATTAATTAACTGCAGTTGATTTCCTTAATTTAAGGAAACTACTGCAGTTGGTTTCCTTAAATTAAGGAAAGACTGCAGTTCAGTTCCATAACTGTAGGTTATTGTTGGAAGAACTAACTGAGCTTAACATAGCAGTTTTAATGTAAACCAAAACTTCACACCAATCCCAAAATAGTTTCTGACAACTTTAAACCTGTGCCTCTTATTCTGTCAAAGTGAATTATGTTTTGGAATAGAGAAACTTTGCGGTGGTTTTTTTTACTGGGGAAAATCTCATACTTGTTATATCATTAAAATCAAAGTATACATATTATTGTTCAATTAGAGTGTCTTCTATATATATTTTAAATCAATTAAAAACATAAAAAACCAACAAAATCTCAACAATTACCTAAAAACCAGCAAAATCTCAACTACAGTAACTTCATTTCAAAAAAATATTATTGACATTCATCCCGAAAACATCAACATATTTTTTTGTTATCACTAAAAAGCCAACATATATGTTGCAGTTATGATAACATGTGACCTTATTGATTATGGTCATGAAGAGATCATCATCGGTTCTTCCGCAGTCAAACAAGATCTTCTTTGACTCCTCCCAAACAAGTTCTAAACTCTTGCCAAGTTTGATTTCTACCAACATTTATTACCACAAGAGAAGAATGCGTTGGTATTGGACAATATGCATTCTTGTCAGCTTGGAAAAGAACAATAGGTGAAATGAGACTTTAGACTGGTAGGCCTCTAATTTTCCAAATGTTTTTGCTCCAGATTGAGCCAGAAACTTAAAAAAAACAAAACATTCTAATATTTTTGGTTGAAACAGATCGAAATCTGGGTCTTCATTTTGGTTCTGAACGTTAGAGTTACTAGTTAAAACAAAAAAATAATTGTACATTCTTGAAATGGAAATGAAATCACGTTGGTTTATAGCTTGAGTAAGTGCTAGATGAACTTCATTGCAAAGTTGTAGCAAAAACATTCAGAAATATACGTATGAATATTATAGAAACAATTAATCAAATGCCTAGAATCCATGGTCACTGACAAAGTTATAGATAATTTTACATTTAAGGAATGCTCTGTGAGCTAACTAAATGCCAAATACACAGAAAGGCATCCCATCTCTTAGAGCATCACATTGAAGTAAAACTTAGTCATAAGAGACTTCAAATACAAATAATACTATATATCAGATTGAAGATCAAGCACACGGATTGCATTCCCGCTAATAGATATTTATTCTATGTTGGGTTGAGTTGGGGTTGCAGAACAAAAAAAATGGGAATTCACCACATGTAACTCATTATCCTCTATGATCCCATACTCCATTGGAGAAGAGAAACCCACCTGCAATAAGCCAACAAGATTATAACTTGTTCCATTTTGAACTCTAGTTCATTATCATTTTTTCCACTTATGAAGTGACTTTCAAGGATTTGAGATACTGACACTAAAGCTGAATCCAACTTAACCCAACACAAGAACAGAAGTATTGATCAGAATAACCAAGATCAAGCGCTATGGCAGCTCTCTGGCCTCCTCTCCTTGTCTTCAGTAATCCCCTGCAGCAGAGGTGCCTCTATGTTATTAGATTTGAGTTCACTCGCTTCCCCTAATCTTTCCATGTCTATTAGGATTTCCATATTCTGAAACTTGAGCTGTTGAAGCTTGTCTTCAGTAATCCTCAGCAGCAGAGGTGCCTCGATGTTATTGGATTTAAGTTCACTCGCTTCCCCTGATCTTTTCATGTCTATTAGGATTTCCATATTCTGAAACTTGAGCTGTTGAATTATGCCTGAATTCCCCTGAATTACAATGAAACCAAAGCTGTTGAATTATGCCTGAATTCCCCTGAATTACAATGAAACCAAAACTGTTGAATTATGCCTTAGTTCCCTTGAATGGAAATGAAACCAAAGCTGCTGAATTATGACTCAATTCTCTTGAATTACAATGAAACCAACCTGGCCCATCCAATACGAATCAAGGCCTACATTCCCATTAAACACAGATGGAAGAAGGCTGGAGATAATCGGCTACAACCACAGTTCACACCAAGGGAGAATAGAAGATGTTGCATAGTTACCACTGACCATATACCACTTTGAATTTTTTTGATATTTTCCGAAAAAAGGAATTAATTAATTTTTTTGGATGCAAAGAGAATGAAAAACACTAGAACTAATTGAATTGTTATTGATGTGAGGTGGGAAAAAAAATTGCAATATTCAAATGCTCTCTCTACTGTACAGACCTAAAAAATCGCAATATGCAAATGCTATCTCTACTCCACTGTACATACCTAGCAATCTAGCAATCTGCCCACTTTACTCAATATTTTTTTTGCTCTCTCCGTTGTACAGACCAAAAAAATATCGCAATATACAAATTCTCTCTCTCCTGTACAGACCGACCTAGCAGTTTGCCCTCTTTACTCCATATGCATATTTTTTCTGATAAATCAGATTAGTATAAAGGAAAAGAATCAGATTAATACAAAGGACTCTGAGTTTCATATCACATTTAAAACTGAAGATTTGTATTACCCAATGTCTAAATATCATATCAATATTGATGGAGCTAATTTTCCACATCTATTTCTAATGATCTAATGATCTACCCGACGGTGAAGCCACCCAAACCCGTGCAAATATATGTACCACTTGTATATGGCTTCAACTACCACTTGTATATGGCTTCAAACTGCACCAAAGTGCAAGGTAGCTGATATTCTTGGCTATTGAAATATTGACGCAAGTAAAATTCCTTTTGTGTTAAATTATTAGAATTTACTACAGGCATATGGGATTTTGATGGCTGGAATTGAAATCAAGTTTGATGTTAAATGACATCAATCTATTCACTTTAAGAAGTCCCTTTTGAGGTCAACTTAATGGTTGATTAGCTCTTTATTTTTATCATGAGCCAATTCTTATTTAAGTTCTAGCAGTTCAATTATGATCAATGTGTAACTCCGACGAGACTCTGACAAGACTCTGCGCTACCAAGATTGGTAACTTCGGAATCTTTATCGCATGGATATGATGTGTACCAGCATCTATCTTAGTTAGGTAACTTCTGAATCTTTATCACATAGATATGATGTGTACGAGCAACCATCTTAGTTAATAAAAGAACAATTTCATGGTTAGAAATTTGATTACATTTAAGTGAAATAGTTTAAATGTTTTATGTTAAAGTAATTTAAATGCTTTACTATGTTTTGATTTGATTTTATCAATTTTGTCTTAAATTATTGGAAAGTTCAAGTAGTTAAAATTGTTTGATCTATGTATCTTAGGGTTTATGAAAATGTTAGATAGATTTATATATTCAACCATTTTAATAATTAAAAAAAAAAAAAACATAAAATATTAAGATCTTTTTATTATTCTTTAATTCTTTTATATTAATGAATTTCTAAACAATATTTTATTATTTTTTGTCCTTTTAAATTGACTTGTAGTTTTAATGTAAACCAAAACTTCACACCAATCCCAAAATAGTTTCTGACAACTTTAAACTTGTGCCTCTTATTCTACTTTAAACCTGTGCCTCTTATTCTGTCAAAGTGAATTATGTTTTGGAATAGAGAAACTTTGCGGTGGTTTTTTTTACTGGGAGAAAATCTCATACTTGTTATATCATTAAAATGAAAGTATACATATTATTGTTCAATTACAACGTCTTCTTTATATCTTTTAAATCAATTAAAACATAAAAACCAACAAAATCTCAACAATTACCTAAAACCAGCAAAATCTTAACTACAATAACTTCATTTCAAAAAAATATTATTGACATTCATCCCGAAAACATCAGCATCTTTTTCTGTTATCACTAAAAAGCCAACATATATGTTGCAGTTATGACAACATGTGACCTTATTGATTATGGTCACGAAGAGATCATCATCGGTTCTTCCCCAGTCAAACAATCTTCTTCCACTCCTCCCAAACAAGTTCTAGACTCTTGCCAAGTTTGACTTCTACCAACATTTATTACCACAACAGAAGAATGCTTTGATATTGGACAATATGCATTCTTGTCAGCTTGGAAAAGAACAATAAGTGAAATGAGACTTTAGACTGGCAGGCCTCTAATTTTCCAAATTTTTTTGCTCCAAATTGAGCCAGAAACTTTAAAAGAACAAAACATTATTATATTTTTGGTTGAAACAGATCGAAATTTGGGCCTTCATTTTGGTTCTGAACGTTAGAGTTACCTGTTAAAACAAAAAATAATTGTACATTCTTGAAATGGAAATGAAATCACGTTGTTTTATAGCTTGAGTAAGTGCTAGATGAACTGCATTGCAAAGTTGTAGCAAAAACATTCAGAAATATACGTATGCATATTATAGAAACAATTAATCAAATGCCCATAATCCATGGTCACTGACAAAGTTATAGATAATTTTACATTTAAGGAATGCTCTATGAGCTAACTAAATGCCAAATACAAAGAAAGGCATCTCATCTCTCAGAGCATCACACTGAAGTACAACTTAGTCATAAGAGACTTCAAATACAAATAATACTATATATCAGATTGAAGATCAAGCACACAGATTGCATTCCCTGGCTAATAGATATTTATTCTATGTTGGGTTGAGTTGGAGTTGTAGAACAAAAAAATGGGAATTCACCACAACTAACTCATTATCCTCTATGATCCCAGACTCCATTGGAGAAGAGAAACCCACCTGCAACAAGCCAACAAGATTATAACTTGTTCCATTTTTGAACTCTAGTTCATTATCATTTTTTCCACTTATGAAGTGACTTTAAAGGATTTGAGATACTGACACTAAATCTGAATCCAACTTAACCCAAAACAAGAACAGAAGTATTGATCAGAACAACCAAGATCGAGCGCTATGGCAGCTCTCTGGCCTCCTCTCCTTGTCTTCAGTAATCCCCTGCAGCAGAGGTGCCTCTATGTTATTGGATTTGAGTTCACTCGCTTCCCCTAATCTTTCCATGTCTATTAGGATTTCCATATTCTGAAACTTGAGTTGCTGAACCTTGTCTTCAGTAATCCCCAGCAGCAGAGGTGCCTCGATGTTATTGGATTCGAGTTCACTCGCTTTCCCTGATCTTTCCTTGTCTATTAGGATTTCCATATTCTAAAACTTGAGCTGCTGAATTATGCCCGAATTCCCTTGAATTACAATGAAACCAAAGTTGTTGAATTATGCCTTAGTTCCCTTGAATTGAAATGAAACCGAAGCTACTGAATTATGCCTCAATTCTCTTGAATTACAATGAAACCAACCTAGCCCATCCAATACGAATCAAGGCTTACATTCCCATTAAACACAGATGGAAGAAGGCTGGAGATAATCGGCTACAAGCATAGTTCACACCAAGGGAGAATAGAAGATGTTGCATAGTTACCACTGACCAAATACCACTTTGAATTTTTTTGATATTTTCTGAAAAAATGAATTGATTAAATTTTTTGGATGCAAAGAGAATGAAAAACACTAGAACTAATTGAATTGTTATTGATGTGATGTGGGAAAAAGAAAATTGCACTATTCAAATGCTCTCTCTACTGTACAGACCTAAAAAATTGCAATATGCAAATGCTCTCTCTACTCCACTGTACATACCTAGTAGTCTGCCCACTTTACTCAATATTTTTTCTGCTCTCTCTGTTGTACAAACCAAAAAAATCGCAATATACAAATTCTCTCTCTCCTGTAGAGACCGACCTAGCAGTTTGCCCTCTTTACTCCATATACATATTTTTCTGATAAATCAAATTAGTATAAAGGAAAAGAATCAGATTAATACAAAGGAATCTGAGTTTCATATCAGATAATTGCAATATGCAAATGCTCTCTCTACTCCACTGTACATATCTAGTAGTCTGCCCACTTTACTCAATATTTTTTCTCCTCTCTCTGTTGTACAAACCAAAAAAATCGCAATATACAAATTCTCTCTCTCCTGTACAGACCGACCTAGCAGTTTGCCCTCTTTACTCCATATACATATTTTTTCTGATAAATCAAAATAGTATAAACGAAAAGAATCAGATTAATACAAAGGAATCTGAGTTTCATATCAGATTTAAAACTGAAGATTTGTATTACCCAATGTCTAAATATCATATCAATATTGATGGAGTTGATTTTCCACATCTATTTCTAATGATCTAATGATCTACCCGATGGTGAAGCCACCCAAACCCATGCAAATATATGTACCACTTGCATATGGCTTCACACTGCACCAAAGTGCAAGGTAGCTGATATTCTTGGCTATTGAAAGATTGACGGAAGTAAAATTCCTTTTGTGTTAAATTATTACAATTTACTACAGGCATATGGGATTTTGATGGTTGGAATTGAAAACAAGTTTGATGTTAAATGACATCAATCTATTCACTTTAAGAAGTCCCTTTTGAGGTCAACTTAATGGCTGATTAGCTCTTTATTTTTATCATGAGCCAATTCTTATTTAAGTTCTAGCAGCTCAATTCTGATCAATGCGTAACTCCGACAAGACTCTGCGCTACCAAGATTGGTAACTTCTGAATCTTTATCACATGGATATGATGTGTACCAGCATCCATCTTAGTTAGGTAACTTTCGAATCTTTATCACATAGATATGATGTGTACGAGCAACCATCTTAGTTAATAAAAGAACAATTACATGGTCAGAAATTTGACTACATTTAAGTGAAATAGTTTAAATGTTTTATGTTAAAGTAATTTAAATGCTTTACTATGTTTTGATTTGATTTTATCAATTTTGTCTTAAATTATTGGAAAGTTATTACAGATTCCAGTAGTTAAAATTGTTTGATCTATGTATCTCAGGGTTTATGAAAATGTTAGATGGATTTATATATTCAATCATTTTAATAATTAAAAAAAAAAACATAAAATATTAAGATCTTTTTATTATTCTTTAATTCTTTTATATTAATGAATTTCTAAACAATATTTTATTATTTTTTTTCCTTTTAAATTGACTTGCAGTTTTAATATAAACCAAAACTTCACACCAATCCCAAAATAGTTTCTGACAACTTTAAACCTGTGCCTCTTATTCTGTCAAAGTGAATTATGTTTTGGAATAGAGAAACTTTGCGGTGGTTTTTTTACTGGGGGAAAATCTCATACTTGTTATATCATTAAAATCAAAGTATATATATTATTGTTCAATTACACCGTCTTCTATATATCTTTTAAATCAATTAAAACATAAAAACCAACAAAATCTCAACAATTACCTAAAAACGAGCAAAATCTCAACTACAGTAACTTCACTTCAGAAAAATATTATTGACATTCATCCTGAAAACATCAACATCTTTTTCTGTTATCACTTAAAAGCCAACATATATGTTGCAGTTATGACAACATGTGACCTTATTGATTATGGTCATGAAGATATCATCATTGGTTCTTCCCCAGTCAAACAAGATCTTCTTCGACTCCTCCCAAACAAGTTCTAGACTCTTGCCAAGTTTGACTTCTACCAACATTTATTACCACAACAGAAGAATGCATTGATATTGGACAATATGCATTCTTGTCAGCTTGGAAAAGAACAATTAGTGAAATGAGACTTTAGACTGGCATGCCTCTAATTTTCCAAATGTTTTTGCTCCAGATTGAGCCAGAAACTTTAAAAGAACAAAACATTCTGATATTTTTGGTTGAAACAGATCGAAATCTGGGCCTTCATTTTGGTTATGAACGTTAGAGTTACTAGTTAAAACAAAAAAATAATTGTACATTCTTGAAATGGAAATGAAATCGCGTTGGTTTATAGCTTGAGTAAGTGCTAGATGAACTGCATTGCAAAGTTGTAGCAAAAACATTCAGAAATATACGTATGAATATTATAAAAACAATTAATCAGATGCCCAGAATCCATGGTCACAGACAAAGTTATAGATAATTTTACATTTAAGAAATGCTATGTGAGCTAACTAAATGCCAAATACACAGAAAGGCATCTCATCTCTCAGAGCATCACACTGAAGTACAACTTAGTCATAAGAGACTTCAAATACAAATAATACTATATATCAGATTGAAGATCAAGCACACGGATTGCATTCCCTGGCTAATAGATATTTATTCTATGTTGGGTTGAGTTGGGGTTGCAGAACAAAAAAAAATGGGAATTGACCACAACTAACTCATTATCCTCTATAATCCCAGACTCCGTTGGAGAAGAGAAACCCACCTGCAACAAGCCAACAAGATTATAACTTGTTCCATTTTGAACTCTAGTTCATTATCATTTTGCCCCCTTATGAAGTTACTTTAAAGGATTTGAGATACTGACACTAAAGCCGAATCCAACTTAACCCAACACAAGAACAGAAGTATTGATCAAAACAACCAAGATCGAGTGCTATGGCAACTCTCTGGCCTCCTCTCCTTGTCTTCAGTTATCCCCTGCAGCAGAGGTGCCTCTATGTTATTGGATTTGAGTTCACTCGCTTCCCCTAATCTTTCCATGTCTATTAGGATTTCCATATTCTAAAACTTGAGTTGCTGAAACTTGTCTTCAGTAATCCCCAGCAGCAGAGGTGCCTCGATGTTATTGGATTCGAGTTCACTCGCTTCCCCTGATCTTTCCATGTCTATTAGAATTTCCATATTCTAAAATTTGAGCTGCTGAATTATGCCTGAATTCCCTTGAATTACAATGAAACCAAAGTTGTTGAATTATGCCTTAGTTCCCTTGAATTGAAATGAAACCAAAGCTGTTGAATTATGCCTCAATTCTCTTGAATTGCAATGAAACCAACCTGGCCCATCCAATACGAATCAAGACTTACATTCCCATTAAACGCAGATGGAAGAAGGCTGGAGATAATCAGCTACAACGACAGTTCACACCAAGGGAGAATAGAAGATGTTGCATAGTTACTACTGACCAAATACCACTTTGAATTTTTTTGATATTTTCTGAAAAAA
>APFE030450362.1:240819-294519 GCA_000404065.3 Pinus taeda | reverse complement strand
TAATTTGAATTAATTATTTTTTTTGGATGCAAAGAGAATGAAAAACACTAGAACTAATTGAGTTGTTATCAATGTGATGTGGGAAAAAGAAAATTGCAATATTCAAATGCTCTCTCTACTGTACAGACCTAAAAAATCGCAATATGCAAATGCTCTCTCTACTCCACTGTACTTACCTAGCGTCTGCCCACTTTACTCAATAGTTTTTCTGTTCTCTCTGTTGTACAAACCAAAAAAATCGCAATATACAAATTCTCTCTCTCCTGTACAGACCGACCGAGCAGTTTGCCCTCTTTACTCCATATACATATTTTTTCTGATAAATCAGATTAGTATAAAGGAAAAGAATCAGATTAATACAAAGGAATCTGAGTTTCATATCAGATTTAAAACTGAAGATTTGTATTACCCAGTGTCTAAATATCATATCAATATTGATGGAGCTGATTTTCCACATCTATTTATAATGATCTAATGATCTACCCGACGGTGAGCCACCCAAACCCGTGCAAATATATGTACCACTTGTATATGGCTTCAAACTGCACAAAAGTGCAAGGTAGCTGATATTCTTGGCAATTGAAATATTGACGCAAGTAAAATTCCTTTAGTGTTAAATTATTAGAATTTACTACAGGCATATGGGATTTTGATGGCTAGAATTGAAACCAAGTTTGATGTTAAATGACATCAATTTATTCACTTTAAGAAGTCCCTTTTGAGGTCAACTTAATGGCTGATTAGCTCTTTATTTTTATCATGAGCCAATTCTTATTTAAGTTCTAGCAGCTCAATTCTGATCAATGTGTCTACGTTCAGAGCATTCATTCGTATTGACTGCCAGTACTATTGCAGAACCCATGATCTCTTCTTTGGGTCTGATCTATCTCTTTGGAATAGCTTGAGGGTGACATTTTACCAACTCCTGGACATCATCAATCTTGTAATAAGTTTTATTGGATGAACTGGCAGCAACTTCTCTCATTTCCTTCACTGCCATTGATATCAAACACTAAAATAGACACAAACATATATACGGTTAATGAGGGAAGCATCAAGGAATCTAGTGTGGACATGTGTCTCTCAGTAAGTGATGTGTCACTCATTAAGTGTAATGACAAGAAGAACAAAGCAAAAAAGACTCAGATGGAGGTAGGCCGTGGCCATTTCCTTCAAATCCCTCAAGGCTGCAGTATCAGAAACTCAAAGAAAAAGAACCCATAATGATTAACGCAGAAGAAAACCCTCTTCGAGCTTAGCAAACTCCAACAGGCCCCAGAAGGGCAAACAAAGCAAGATTTTTTTTTTCAAAATAGGTACAAAAACCAACCTAGAGCAACATGGGTTGGCAATTTGGCAAGTTCTCCTTCTTCACTGGTAAGGTCTGCCACTGTGATGTCGCTCAGCCTGCAAGCGGAAATTACATTGGTTAGATTCCTTTCCTTCATAAACCAACTGGGAGAAATTGAAACAAATAACGAAAACCCTTACCTGTGGTGTTGAACACGAGAAGCCTGAGCAGACTTGAACCACGTCATCTGTCATTTTGGATCATAGGAGGAATCCCAAACTACCCTGAAAATTGTAGAATTGAATCCGGTGGACTCCTCATTGCAGGTATTGAACTGAACGCAGCGAGGGCTTAAATCTGGGAAAAGAGCTATTTCAGAATCATTCAGCAAGCATAAGCCCAGTAAGGAACATGGTTCTCTTATAGGTAAGGTTGTCCATTAGCTTGAAGTTCGATGCTCAGAACCATGAAGTTCTGAAGAGAATGTTGTAAAAAGCGTAGAGAATGCCCGTTTTAACTTACCTATTAGGGTTTGTTTGGTTTTGTCTTAACTGTCAATCCAACGGCCTTAAAATTTCCAATCGTATAACATCTGATCTAATGGTGCAGATGATTACACGGTGGCAGTTTGGGGAGTTGATTTCAGAGGGAAAGGCCTTACAGCGTAAATATGAAACAAATATAATGTGTTTTTGTTAAAGAGTTCATTAAGTAGTTATCATTAAGGTTTTGTAGGTAGTTATAAATAAAGAGGGAGTTGTATTTATGAAGGATTGTGGAAGAACATTATAATTGGAATTTAGTTTTTTTTTAGAAGTCTTCACATTTTTAGAGGTAAGTAAACAAAAATGGATTTTGAGTGTGTATGTTTCAGAGTCCGTAATAATGTTGTTTAAGTATTTTGGAAGTAAATTGTGTATAAATTTATGAAATGTCATGTTTTCGGTGGCTACTCCACTCATCATGAGGGACACATTCATAAACTTACATTATTTACTTCTATAAAGCTTAAGCAATAAGAGTAAAGTTTTCCATAAAAGTATCATTCGTAAGTGTTGCCTTATCTTAAGGGTATGTTTTTTTTTAACAAGATTGGATAGTGGATATATTACCAAAAGTTAAGGTGGAGCAAGCTCCTATTACAATCAATTGTAGCATAAGTGGAAACTAAGTCGTGAGAATGTGTTGGGGACGCAGCCCCTTCTCATGTGCTTGTATTCAAAAATTCATAGGTTTCTGTAGCTATTCTTGAATATTGTCTAACATATTGTCCTACTAGTAAAGCAAATTTACATAACATTGATTCTCTGGTATTTTTTCATGGTTTGTAGATTGACTACTCCTGGGAGGGCTGATTTTTCTTGTCTTGGATTCCATTTGGTTTGCTTCCTTATTTTTCTCTTTAGGTTGCTTGTTGTTCCTTCTGTTGTTGTATTGTTCCTTCTGCTTGTTGTTTCGTCTATTGGTTGTTCCTTCTGTTGTTGTGTTGTTCCTTCTGCTTGTTGTTCCTTTTGTTGGTTGAGTTTGTTCCTTCTGTTGTTGTGTTGTTCCTTTTGTTGGCTGAGGATGTTCCTTCTGTTGTTGTGTTGTTCCTTCTGCTTGTTGTTCCTTTTGTTGGTTGTTCCTTCTATTAGCTGAGGTTGTTCCTTATGCTTTTTGTTTCTTCTGTTGTTGTGCTTTTCCTTCTGCTTGTTGTTCCTTTGTTGTTGTGTTGTTCCTTCTGTTGGTCGTGGCTATTCCTTCTGCTTGTTGTTCCTTTGTTGTTGTGTTGTTCCTTCTGTTGGCCGTGGCTATTCCTTCTGCTTGTTGTTCCTTCTGTTATTGTGTTGTCCCTTCTGTTGTTGTGTTGTTCCTTCTATTGGTTGCGGCTGCTTGGTGTTCCTGAGTGTGACTGATAGGGAGGAGAGGCGCTGATGGGGGGGAGGGAAAGAGGCGAAGGTGGTCGCTAGACGAGGAGAGAGGTTGATGGTTGGAGGTTTGTGCAGTGCTGATGGCTGGAAGCTTAACATCTCTCCAAAGAGCTCTGAAGTGAAGAACTCCTCCGTGTTTGAGTTTTATTTCTAAATTCCGAGTACAACGCTCAATCTGAGGGTTGAGGCCAATGAATGTAGATCTGCCTGATGCAGCTTGGTTATGGTAAAGGTTGAAGCGAGCAGGGTCCTCCATTGAGGCTAAGGTTTCCTTGAGGCAATAAACAACCTTTATTTGCCAAAGAGTCTACTTGCTTGTTTAAATCTCGCAAAATGTGGTAAGAGTCAACTCTGTCAAATTCTTTCAAAGTGTTTTGGATTCACTACAGGGTTTTGTTTAATGCAGGATTACAAAAATGATCTTCAGAGTTTAAAAGTTTAATTAGAAGCTCTGAGTCTTCGAAAATTTGAATTATTTTATAACCTAGCTCCTTTGCAATCTCACAAGCTTTTAAGAGACTGTAACTCTCTGCTTGATTGTTCGAGCTGGTGTCTAGACCCCACCTGAAGTCGGTTTCACTCGATCTATCCGGGGAAAGAATCAAACCCCCTGCACTTGCAGTTCCTGGGTTCCCCTTGGACGCTCCATCAAAGAAGATCGTGGCTTTTGAGGTCCTCTGCCACCACATGTGAAAGTCACCTTCAGTGAGTCGCAAGCGCCAAGAAGGAGCATTCAACGGTTTGCTGACTGAATCATTCCTCTATCTTGTCGCGTAGGATCCCAGCCACACAGAAGCTTCTGAAGGTAAAGAGGAGGTGGGATTTGATTTACCTACAATTTCCAGCAAGAGGGCTTTCACTTTGGCCGCCACTACCACTGAATTCGGAAGCTTGTTGTTGAAAATGCAGTCGTTTCTAGCCAACCACACTTTCCATCAAAGACATTTTGGAATAGCTTGCCAGATGTTGTTCCAGACTGCATTTTTAGCTTTTTTCTCAAGATTTTGGTCTGACCGGGAGATGTAAAGAGAAACAACAAATGTCTTGGTGGGGGGGGGGGCAGCACTAAGACCGTGAAGGACCAAATTCCAGACTACTTGTGTGAAATCATAGTCAACCAGTAAGTGATCAGAGGTTTCAGCTACATAGTTGCATAAGCAACATCTAAAGGGGCCATGGAACCCTATTTTGTTCAGATTTTCGCCTATTAGTGTCTTTCTATGCATGAGTAACCATGTGAAGAAATTCACCTATGGTAGGCTAAAGGGGGACCAAACTGATTTCCAGAGCTTCGGTGTCAGTGAAGGGGCATGACAAGATTGTAAAGAGGAGAAACTTTGAGTTGCTGTATAAATTCCTGTTCTTCCCCACCCCAATTTGTCCTTGTATGAGTGGTGGACACAGGCGAGGCCAAAGAGAGTTGTATACAACAAGTTTTTTTGAGCGTGAAGAGGTTCTGGGACCCCTGGAAAAGTCCATCCTACCCATTTCTCTTTGTTGTCCCAAGAGCAAATGTTTGCAAGTCGGAGAAGACCTTTGTTCACTAGCCAGATCTTTAACTCGTTGCAGGAATTTAGGGAGGCCAAAGGGGGACTCCCTTGAATAGTATCCTCTCATAGTAAGGTTCTCTGACCATTGCCCGAGATTCTGTATAAATGCTGCTGTAAGTGATCGATGCATCTTCTACTTAAATTCCAAATCGCTCTTCCTGTTGGAGTAGATGCTGTTGTAAGGTTTCTAAAGGAGCCTCCCTTTAGGTATTTCATCTAGAGGATCTTGCTGACAGGGTGTTTTTTGTCTGCATACAATTTCCATATGATTTTCCCACCAAGAGCCAAATTTGCTAGGCCTGGATCTCGAATCTGTAACCCACCTTTCTGGAGTGGTCTTTTAAGGATATCCCATCTTACCAAATGTAACTTGCTCTGATTGCCCTTACCCCTGTTCCATAGAAAATCCCAAAGGAGCTTGGAGATCTGTTCCGTGATAGACTTGGGCGCTAGTAAGAGGGAAGATTGGAAGATGGGGAGGGCGGAGAAGACTGCTTTTATCAGAACTAGCTTCCCAGCCTTTGTTAGCCATTGGCCTCCCCAATATGCTATTTTTGCTTTTATCTTGCTAATTACTTCGATCCAGAGGGAGGGAGGGCTTGGTCCCAAGGTTAAGGGAAGGCCTAGGTATTTGATCTTTTCCCATTTTTCATACCCAAGGAATCCCAAGGAGCAAGTGATTCGATGGATAGTTGGATGTTCTACATTCCAACCGTAGACAACACTTTTTCTTTTGTTGATCAAGGCTTCAGTAATTAAGCAGAAGTTTTGAAGAATTTCATTGAAAGCCCTCGCTATCTTAATCAAGGCCCCTCCTAAGAGGAGAGACTCATCTGCAAAGAAGGCATTATTTATAGGGTCCACACCTCTTGCTGCCTTAATGCCTGGGATAGAGCCTACTTCCCTTTCAACTATTAGCTTTTTGCTTAGGGATTCTGCCAACAGGATATAAAGGAAGGGTGACAATGGGCACCCTTGGCGGAGCCCTCTTGTAGCTTGGAAGAAACTAGTAGGTCTGCCATTGACTAAGGGCATTATCCAAGGTCTATATGTGCAGCCTTTTATCAAGTTGACAAACTCATAACTAAAGCCAAAAGAGATAAGGATTTTATAGAGGAATGAGAGTTTAACTTGGTCAAAAGCATTTGACATATCCAACTTGATTAGCATGCCTTTTTCCCTTTGAATATGACTAGAGTGGAGGGCTTTTTGTACTTGGATGACATTGTCTATGAGGTGCCTTCCTTTGACAAAACCACCCTGAAGAGGGGAGATCAGATTCCCTAACAGAGGCTTGAGTCTATTGGCTAAGAGTTTGGAAAGAATCTTGTATGAGGCATTGCAGAGTGAGATAGGCCGGAACCTGTCGAAAGTCTCTGGGTTAACTTCTTTCGGGATTAAGGCAAGGAAGGTGGAGTTAGTGCACCCTCCCACTTTGGCTTTATTTTGGAAGGCTTTTATCATCTAGGAGATAGAGTTTTATTACATTCCAGCAAGCTCTGTAAAAATGGATGGTGAAGCCATCCGGCCCAGGGGCTTTATCTAGCTCCATTGACCACATGACTTCCACTATCTCTTTTTCAGTAGAAGGCTTCAATAACCTAGCATTTATATCTGTAGTGACAAGTGAAGGGATGTTTGACAAAAAGCCAGAAGCCAGATCGTCATTAGAAGAACCATCCTCCTGAAACAGTTGCCGAAAATGAGATGTGGCGATCTGTTTTAAAAGAGGTTGTCCTTTGATGACTTCCCCCTCCCTGGTGGATATTTCCGAGATGTGATTCCAAGAGAGATGAGCTCTGCATTGTATGTGAAAGAATGATGTGTTTCTATCTCTAGCTTGCAGCCAGAGTCTGCGAGACTTGAGGCGCCAGTACTCGTCTTCCTAGCGAAAGGAGAGAAAAGAGTTGAACTGGGCGTTCTATTCGATGAGCAACTGAGCTTTGGTGGTTTCAGTTTCTTCCATGCCTAGCTGAATCTTGGCTAAAGCCTGCACAGTCTTTTGTCTATTGCTCACTAGAGTGGAGAGGGGATTTTTTTGTGCCCAAGTTTTTAAGGCGTACTTAGTGTGCTTAAATTTCTGCTCCCACACGAAGCTGGGGGATCCTTCAACTAGTTGCGACCAAGCTTGAGCCATTATGTCCATGAAGCCCTCTCTCGCTACCTAAAGAGGACTTAATCTAAAGGGAATAGGGCCTAAGTCTTCCTCTTTTTCTAGCAGTAGCGAGATGGGGTTATGGTTAGATGTTATCTTGGGCAGAATTTTTGAAGAGATTAAATGCTTCCCCTCCATCAAAGAACTTTGGACTAGAAACTGGTCTAGACAAGTAGCAATGTTGGCTTTACCAACTCTGTTGTTGGTCTAGGTATGGTTAAGGAGGTCCCAAGCAAGAATCAAAGACTCCACCAAGACATGGAAGAGATATTTACCCCAAACTCCACCTTTTTTCTCTTTCGGATCTAAAGTGATGTTAAGATCCCCCACCAGTATGATGTTTGGGGGAATGTAGATTTCTAGGAAGTCTGAGAGAGACTTCCAACATTCCTTCTTTTCCAGGTAATTAACAGGGACATAAAGATTGAAGAGAGACAAAGAGATCTTACTTGGAAGATGTTGAAGTTCTGTGTATATCTAGTGTTGGGTTGTGAAGGAGCTTTTCAGCTGAAATATATCCTTTGACCATAAGGTTGCAAGACCCCCTGAAGTACCTCGGGCGCTGACCGCTTTTCCTGAGTTCTTATTCCACTTGATTCGACTTAAGGATATAAGAGCATCCTCTTCTATCTTTGTCTTTTGGAGCAGGAGGATATCTGAGGGTTCCATTCTTGATAGATCTTTTACTGCTTCAGCTTGCAATGGGTTCCCCGAACCCTTGCAATTCCAAGAGACAATCTGCATTATTTACCAGGGAAGGAAGGAGTAGGCCCTCCCTTTGTGGGTCGAGCCCTTGTGTTTCTACCTGATGACAATTTGATTGTGGACTGACTGCCCTACATCTTTAATCTCTCTGCCTCTTCTTCTCTGATCTCCTTATGAAACTTCCTTCCTGCCTTTTTGGTGGATCACTTAAAAGAGTTTTCTTCAGAAGAACTAGGGCTATCTATCGGCGTTTTATTTTTTATCATTTATGCATAAGAGAGTGGAGATATGGCGCCTGCTGAAGAGCCATGGGTTTCCTGCGGGTTTGCGTCTACACAAGGGATTTCTGAGTTGGTTTCTCCAGTTTGTTCATGAGATCCTAAGTTTATTTATGCGTCTGCTATCTATTCAATATACTGTTGCATCTCTCCCTCTTCAAGTTTTGGTTGGTTTTGATCTTCTGGAGGTTTTAGAACAGCAAAAGGATTTGTTGAAGTGGTGGCATTTGTTGTGGCTTGAACTTCAGGTAGTCTCTTCCCAGAAGAGGGTCCTCCGGTCTCTACATTCCCTCCTCTCCCTTTCACTCAGTTGGTCTACTTGGATGTGCCTTCTTTTCAGGCTTGTGTCCACTGTTCGCTCTTCTCTTTTTCAGGTTCTTCCTCAGTTTTCTTCTTGCAGTTTCGAGCGAAATGGCCATAGCCATGACAGTGTCGACACTTGAAGGGGAGTTGTTCATAATCAAGTTCCTATATGTGAGACCTGCCAGCTACGATTAGCTTGATCGCCTCGGGCAACCCTATCTCCAAGTCGACTTCAACATATATTCTGCACACGAATATTGTTCTCTCCTTTCAACCCTATTAATGTATTTGCCTAGTTTGTTCTCAATGGTTTCCATAGATTCCAGGTTCCAACAATGAAGAGGGAGGTGGGGTAACCTTACCCAGACAGGAACGACTGAAGGAATATCCTGGGAAGGATCAAAGTCCGACGTCCATTTATTCAGATAGAGCCCTTGGGGGCCCATGAAATATGGACTATTTCGGAAAATAAGGTCTTGATCTTTTGTTGAATCGAAGACAAAAACGTAATAGCCTCTGCCTACCAGATGATTTCAGATTCCTTGATAGACAAGGGCCTCCAGTTTCGTTAGACCCATCCATCAATAGCTTTGGGAGAGGGTTGGAGACTCATAAATTGACCAATGAACCCGCATTCTGCTAGGTTCAGCGTAGTCCGACACGGGCGTTCCACAAGCAGTTCAACAGAGGGAATGGATTTGGCTTTCTTTACAAAATTCCGCTGATTTAGGTTTGCTTTCCTCTTGCCGCAGGAGGCTACCAGAAGTTTGAAGGCATCAATCTTAGGAGAGAGGGGAGGATGAGGGCCCCCTCCGATGTCCATACGGGCAGAGCTTGAGTTTTTACCAGTTGGATTGTTTTAGGGTTTACCAACCAACTCTCCTTACCTTAAGGGTATGTTGATAAATAAAGTGTGAGCAATTTTTATACTTATTTGCTAATTTAATTTCTTGGATTAAGGATCATAACAATAAATCAAAAGTACATTGTTTACTTCATGCCCAAATTCTTCTTATTGACAATTTCATGTCTATTAGAATACTACATGTATAGAGTTTCGCCATATACTTGGATTGGTTCTAGTAATGAAACATAATATGAAACCATTCCAATACCTTGATATGAATCAATGTGAGAAAACAACACATTACAACACTAGTGATTGTTAGCATTTCTTGTAGCAATCTCACATTATTAGATTAATTATATAGATGAAGAAGGTAATTATTTTAAATCAAATAAAAGATACAACTTTAACATATGCTAACATTTTTAATGGTCATTTTTGAAAACCAAAAATACAACGTTAATACTAATTAACATTTTTAATGACAATGTTAGATTATTAAGTTAAATATAGAGACAAAAACATAGTAAGACAATAATTCGAGACATTGCACTTTTCTATTTAAAAAAATCCACTTTGAAAAAATAGTTTTTTTTCTTCTAAAATTCATTGCGAAATATATTCATATTTATTTTTTATTTCTAAAATTAATTTTTGAATATACTAACATTTTTAATCTTAAAATGATATTAAAAAAATATAAGAAAAAACCTCATGTTGGCCCTCACCCTTATCCATTTCAACCCTATTGTCTTCTCAAATCAATATTAAGATAAGTGAGGTCGTAAGCCTAATTTAGGTCAACCCATTCAAAAATTTAAGTGAATATGATTGTAAACAAACACACATATATATTGACTTATTTTTTCCAAATGATTTTCGATTAGCTAGGAAAAAAAGTTCATTGCTTTGCTACAAGACATGGATATAGTGGGTTGGACTTTGTAGAGTCTGGTTAGCCCAAATTCTAACCCCTCCCAACCTTCAATTTGCAACGAAGATCGCGGCAACATGCATTACGGATTCTATCTTATATTTGGGTGAACAATAACTCTTGTAATTTGTTTTATGGATTATTTATTAAAATAATGGACTATTCTTTATTATATTTTATGTATTATATGTATTATAGTTTCTACATTGTTGTAGAATTTAATAGCCATGATGTGCTTAAATATTTAAGTTGTAAAATTTTAGATTATTTACTCGTGTTTGAAAATTTATATATATTAACAAGAAATTGGGGTTACATGGATGGTTCTTACATATTGTTTAGTTTGGACCTTTCTCTTCAACTCAAACATTAGATTTTTGGTTTTTTTCTCTTAAACACATGAAATAAAGTCCTAGAAAGGGGTGCTTCAATCTTCTTTTAGTGGATTTAAAAATCTTTTTTAGTTAAACTGGGATGGGCCATATATAATGAAATAGGGGTATAGTCCTTTTTCATTAGATAAATGAGACATTTCACTATAGATGAAGCTGGATGATGTAAAAAATCCATCATAAAGGAAAAAGTCAGGAATGAAAAACCTATACCCACTCTCTAGTTGGTGCATATGAACTTTCTCCTTGTAAGTTTTGTATGTAATATTTATAGTTTGCAATAATATGTTTCACAATATATTTACGAGTATAAGTCTCACCCACTTTCATTTAAATTTAGTAACAAATTAAAATATCCATCAATAATTCTATTTGCTAGTGAAACATCCATGATAGAGTTTTTTTATAATCATAACATATTTTCTTTTATGAATAATGTTAAAAGCATAAATATTTGTGATTTTAATTATGTGGTTTGTGGGAATGATTCTTAATAGATAAGGGATCCAATCATTGGATAAAAGAGACCTTTGACAATGGAGAAGGCGTGGATCCCATAAAAAAATATATCTATCTCAAAAGTGCCATTGGGCTTACTCATTCAATATGTGTATTATTCCAATAGAATTTCTAGCTCCTACAAAGGAATATCCCTCTAATTTGGCATAGTGGGAGAACCAAAATACAAGCTTTTATTTCCTAATGTGACACTTAGGAATTTTGCTTTTATTTGTTACCTATCACCTACAAATTTAGGAGAGAGCTTTTATTTACCAATATATGGGTTTGTCTTCATTGTTGTTAACTTGCATTATTGTGGATTGAGTGTCCAATGCCTTATTTGTTGTTGCTTCCTCTTCTTGTGCTCTTTGATTTCCTTTATTTATTTTTTTTGTATCTTGAATTTTTCACATATGTTGGAGGAGGTAGATACAAATTCCTCATCTTGGAAGTGATCAATGAGGGCTTGACAATTGAGGAGAGGTCATTCTCTTTCTCTAAATGGATCCTTGATCAAATTCGTGATTGATTTGGATTTGATGGGATAATTCATCTTTTGCGACGAGGGAGGGATCTTAGATCATATATCTCCTTTTCCCCCTTAGTATGCAATATTTTGTATAATATTTTTCTCCTTAGTCAAGGGAGGAATCCCTTCTACTCAGATGTTTATGTGTGTTTCTCCATATTTTCTCACATCCTTTCTTTTCTATTTAGCCTACAAGTCTTGGATTCATGTGTATTAGGATGAAGAGGTTCCAATATGGCTAGATCTATTAGGGTCATGGATTAATGTTGGGGTCTTTTATATTGGTTCAAACATTAATTTGACCATGCATTTTAATTCTAATGGGTGCTTGGGTTTGTGTTCAACTAACTTTCAAGAGTAAGATTTTTATGGCATTATTCATTATTTTTTGTCTCAACAGAGAAGATTCCTTTGAAGAAGTAAAATGTCTCGTACCAAACACTAATTAACAATTTTCATTATCCTCTAAAGCATCATTTTGACTACTACTTTTCTTTCTCTCTCTCCTTATAACCTACATTCAAACTACCCTCACCCCTACCTTTTGAGAAGGGGTGCCATGCAACTCATTGCACTCCTTTGAAGAGATTCACATATTGGGGATTGATAGTGTAATTTATACCCTCCTCCAATTTACTCAAACATTGTCTGGGTAGTTTCCCTCGGGGTTGTTCCCAACTTAGAGAAGGGGGGTGTCGTGGATTGCCATTGTGATTCCTTTTATCCTTTGAATATTGCAAATGGTCTTTATGGAAATTCCCTGGAGGTTGAGTTGCTTCTTCTTGTACACGAATAATGCTTGCTCTGGGTCTTCTTACACCTCCTCTAGTCCACTTGGATGACTGGTAATACTTTTTAGGCTTTTTGACCAAAGCCCTTTAAGGAACATCCTTATAAATTTGTGTGGAATAAGAAATGAATAACTAACCTATTTCAAATCAAGCTCCACATTGAAAATCCATTTGCCCATAATCCATCTTTTGGGTCCATATAATACATTCGAAACTCAAATGTATTTCTTTTGGATGGTCAATAAATAGCCAACACCTAAAAAATCCTCACATAGGTGGTATTATGGCATGAAATAAAGCATTAGGAGGCTAAAATAAATCTTCCAAGGCATGCCCCAAAAGATTAAAATGTTCTCATCATATAATTTGAGGGGGAGGGTTAAGACCAACACTTAGTTAGAGGTAGAGGACAAGACCTTTGCGAAAGGATTGACAACACAATGACAACGTCACATAAATAATCATGTCCTCCCTTGGATCCAAGGGCTAGTCCTTAACATATTTTCTCTGTATTCAACTACTTTAAAATCCATTGTGAATAATTCTTTCGAACAAGGGTGAATAAAGGTGCTCCACAAAAAAATGCTTTTTGGGATTTTAAAATCCAAGAATGTAGGTAACCATCATTGGTTAAAGGTTATTAATACAACACGTTAGTGAATGAGAGATGAAGTAGTATTCCATTTAATCTTGGCAATTAAGAACTTAAAGCCTTTCTCCACACATAAGCTTCCTTGTATTATGGGAGAATAACAAATCCTCATAATAATATCTTTAAATGGAGGACTCATGACCATCGAGGGGCATAAATCAAATTCATGATGAGAACATGAAAGAATAAGCAAGAGGAGTGACAACCCCTTAAAGGAGGAGGTAATTTGGTTCTTCAAATTACTCGCAAGAAAGATGGATTGTGCTTCTTTTAAAGGGATGGAAGAGCACATCCTTAACAAGGACTAAGGGGATGGGGGGATCTCTGAACAACTACATTAAAGCCACCATTTCCCCTTAAGATCATGATCCATGATGTCTGTAATGGGATTCTAAAGCAACTCCAAGGTGTTTGGTAAAGGGACGAGAATAATTACAACCATGATGGTTAGGGAAAAACCCTAACTGCACTCAACACACTTCGTTGTGAACTCAACTTCAAATTTAAAATCACATTTTTATCTTTTAAATAATTTATTATCAAATACATGAACTTTTGTTATGACATTCTCTCCTTCATATATTTATAATTTTTTAATGATCACAAGTTTTAGAGTTAGAAAAGATGTATACTTGTTATCATTATTGTTAATTTGTATATTTTATTTCATTTGAATCCCAATTTTTTTGCAAGCTTGAGACTCAAGCGGGGGTTGAAAGATAATCTCATTTAGATTATGAGATCATGGATGACATGTTGGCATAAGTTCTTGACCCTATGCATACCAGGGGTAGGAAGAAGCAATACTTAAACTCCTTGGCTCTTCATTGGCAAATGAAGACACTGTTGGGCTTGATCTTGAAGGATAAACAAGTGGAGAAGTATAATTTCTTTACCACCCTAGAAGACATCAAGAGGATGCTAAAAAATCAACTTTTTGCCATGATAAAACTGACTCCTGTTTGACGCATGTGGAAAGTCATATAGTCTGCGAATCAAACAATGGTGACTTGATGGATCCTCCAAGCTTTAGTGCGAGGGCTCCAACGATTATTTCATCCTTGGACAATGATCAATGAGTATAGTGGGATGGCATTGCAGTTTGATGGCTTTCGTGGTAGTTCTTGGCCTAGTTTGCCGGGCACTTGTTATTTTTGTTGGTTTTCTTTTTCGCCTTGTTAAATGCTAGTCTCGACTTTTTGATCTTAGTCTTATTGTCTATGCGCTGGTCATGTTAATTATGTATGGTTTTTTGATGTTAATATGTTGGCCAGACCCCCTGCTGTGCGTAAGTCGACCGCAACATTTATGTATGGTTAAATGTTGTTGCAAGTAATGTTTGGGATTGCATTGTAATGAGACTGGCGAGTTCTAGTGCTAACTTTGGTGTAAATCAGGCTTTGGGAATCATTAGTCTTTTGGGAATGCATGGAGACTCTTTTGTTCTATTCACTAATAACAGTGTGTTGAGGAGAGCCTGAATCCTTAATGGTCATTATGAAAAAACCATGTAGCTCTTATTTTTGATTAATATATAACCTTAATTCACAAAAAAAATAACAATACAATTTTTTTATATTTTTCTTTCCAATTAGCCTTCCTTTCCCATGTCCCAAAGAGATTGAAATGTAGTCACATTGGTTTAAATAATTTTCCTTAAGCAAACTAAACCCCATGAGTGCAGTTCACATGTTACACATTTCATTAAATTCAGGTGTAATAATATCTAGCTTTTATAAGTATAGCTCTTGAAAGCTATTTTTATACATTTTAGAAGAAAAACAATCAGTGAATGAAAGTTACTTTGTAAGAACGCAAATCATTTCCCACCAAGTTTTATAAGGGACATCTTTGGTTCATTATGATAAGGTGGAAGGAGTAACTCCCCCAACTTCGTGGAGGCTTGACTTTTGCTAAATCTTAAATTCATGATATATCTAATTTATTGGATACACTATTGATGTTATGATAAGGTGGAAGAAGTTACTCCCCCAACTTTCCGGAGCCTTGACTTTTGCTAAATCATAAATTCATGATATATCTAGCTTATTGGATACAATATTGATGTTATAGATGAAACCATTAACTCCTAACAAATTACTCATTCACCATAATTAAAAAAAAAAACCTAAAAAAATTACCAATTCACCATAATTAAAAAAAAAAAAAAACCTAAAAACTTACCAATTGAAAACACAAAAAAAACAATGCCTTCCCTCTTATCGTGGTTAACTTATTTAACCTTCTTTCTCTACGTATAGATATTTAACCTACTGGCCTCTTTCCTTCCCTCCACATTTTATTTTAACTTGTTAAACATTCCGCTAAAAATCTTAATCAACCATTTAAACCCATATAAATGGAACTCTTCAAGAAGGGCGACGCAGCCTCCAACCTGGCATTTAACCCATATAAATGGAACTCTTCAAGAAGGGCGACGCAGCCTCCAACCTGGCATTTGAATTTTCGTTTGTGCTGCCTTCTTTTCTTCGGTTAAACTCAATCCAGTTCACTTTGCTTAGTATTTGAATTTTGATTTGTGCTTCCTTCCTTCCATTAAACCCAATCCATTCCGCCATGCTTAAATCTGGAAGGCATTAACCAGCAGGGTATGTTAGTGCTTGAAGCAGTTGCTTCTTAAAAAAAATCTCATATGCATGGGTCGTAATAACAGACGCTACAGAAGGAGGGGTTCCTTGTCCTGACGCTTATGTCACGCCAAGAAGCGAGTGAGAAAGATCCCCATCATCATCATCTAATTCCCTCAGTCCTCAGCTCTTTTGCAGGAGACGGGAGGAAGGAGTAACCGTGGAAGGAGTGAGTACACAGGCTTTCAATGTTTGTTCCATTCTTTCATATTTTGAATTTAGTCTACCTCTGAACTACACAGGGAGGGTGTTTCATATTGCCAATACTGATAACTGTTCTGTTGTGGCAATAGTATAATGTTCTTCCTTAGCTTGCTGGAACATACAATTCGGATCCCGCCGCAGATGCTCGATGTTCCTCTGCTGCAGGCCATTACTGGGGAGCTTCAGAAACTTTTTGTTGATAAGGTTCTATTCATAACTTTCAATTCTTTAAATTTGATTTTCGTTCCCCACAATTTGCTCTAGTTTTACGTTGGTTATTTTCTGGAAGGGATTGGAATCAGTGAAAATATTGCTCCTGCAATACTATTGTTAAAATGTTAAGTATTTAAAGAAAAAAAAACTTCCAAGACCGATATCCTCTAGAGCCTCCTTGCCCTACGATGAGTTGTTCTGGTTTGGAGCATTATTATATTCCTGTGTAGTCTCCTACAGATAAACTTTAAGGTGACAACGAGTTTTGGTTCAATGGTAAAGTGGTGGTGTTTTACACCCCACCGAGGTTCAAAGCTTCAAGTCCCTAAATAGATCTTTTGTCTTCATCTGCTTTGTGGTCCTGCTTTACACTTCTACTTCCAGGGATCTTGCCCCTTCAAACAACGTTAGTAAGATGAGATTCATTCTTTCCGCCTTTTTTTTGACAGGGAAACTATTTATGCAATGGAACTGGACTGATGCATGTCCAGCTACTTTCATTTTCTGTCATAAAAAAATTAACAATGTTCATCACTTTCCCATTAAAGATTGACAGCACGACATTCTAAAGTGGCATGATTTAAGGGTTTCAAGTTTTTTGCAAGCCAATATCTCAAAAGAATACTAAATGAAGGTCCCAACATGCAGGTGTGAAACAACTGATTTCAGTTTTTTGTGTGTATATTTGCAGAAGAAAGGTGGAACCAATCGAGTGATTATAATCGCTCTATAATCTAGCTGCAAAATAACTGTATTTATGATGCACTATGCAACATATAAGGGCACTGGGTTTAACGAATAATATAATTGGATATGTTTGGAGAAATATTTTTTGCTTGTCTCGAGGACTCAAACAACTGTGTTTATTTTTCCCAGGTTATCAAAGACCTAGGTCTTTGCATTTCTGTGTATGATATCCAGGCACTTGAAGGTGGCTTCGTCTTTGCGGGTGACGGTGCACCTACATACACAGTGAGAATTATCATTAGTTTCTTTGCTCCGATACCTCTTTCTGCAAATATGTTTTGACTTCCAAATCTAGCAAACTTAGTTTCAAAAGATGTTTAAACTTTATATGTTCATATTGTATGTTCTTTATGGATAGTGCTTTCTAGGTTGTTAGGATTATTCTTCGATTCTATGGGTCGAGACACTGTTTTGACGCATATATTGTGTAAACATGAATTTTGAAGCATTGACCTCAAAAATGCTTCGTATCTTTTGATAATTTATCTTTTTTCATTCCTCTATTTTGTAGCAGATTTTGTGCAATGAAGTATTTTTCAGTCATGGCCTCACTATTTTGTAGATTTCTGATTCTCGGAAACTGGTATAACATTTTGCTTTCAACCACTTTCAAGGTACCAGGGTTAAAAGGGGTTTGGGTACATGCTAGTTATAGCTATTGGAATTCCCAAAAGTAGCTTTAACGGGTCTGAGTATGGCTGTATTCTCAGTTGTGTGTGTGTCTATATATTTATATTACCAAAGGGAAAGTAAAGAACAATCTTGAAATTTCAAAGTCCTAATGAACAGTTGTATCAAAGAGAATTTGCCAGTACCTGAAAGGCTGAATGATATTACAAGCCAAAGGTTAAAACAAGTACAGTACTGCATGGCAAGTCAGTCATAAGTCATGATACATTCAATGATCAGAAGACAAGAGGAGACAATATGAGAAGCTTGTTAAGCCTATGCATCTGGTGGATCTTTAATATCCAAAAGGGTGCTTGTTGACTTGATTGTCAACCATCAATTTTCAAAGGAACCCCTTGCTCTCAAGCTCTGTAGCGTTAAGTGGCAGGGGTGGATCATCTTCCACAATTAACTTTGAGTCTCTAGGATTCATCCTCTAATTCTTAAAAGGCTCTTCCCTATAGCTAGGATCTCTGTACATGATATTAATGAATATTGTTGTAGATGGATACTAAATTGTCAGCCCTCTTGAACCTCAAACTATGTATCACATGGATGTGTCCCCAAGGCAAAGGACACGTCCCCAATGTCCTAGGAATGTGGGTGTGTGTGCGTGGACACTGGACATCCTCTAGCCTCCTCAATTTCGGGGATGACTTGGAGATGCCCAAGGGATGTTAACCGTGGAAGGGGACTGAATAGAGCATATTTCTTGGAATAAAGGATGCTTGGGCATCCCTTGATTTCCATTGTGTAAATATGAATTTTGAAGAATTGAGCTAGAAAATATTTTGTATATCTTTTGATAATTTATCTTTTTTTAAATCTTTGAACCATTTTCATTCCTCTATTTTGTAGCGGATTTTGTGCAGTGAAGTATTTTTCAGTCATGGCCTCACTATTTTGTGGTATTTCTGATTCTTGGAAACTGGTATAACATTTTGCTTTCACCCACTTTCAAGTTACCAGGGTTAAAAGGTGTTTAGGGATATGCTAGTTGTAGCTATGGGAATTCCCAAATGTAGTGTTAATGGGTCCGAGTATGGCTGTATTCTGTTTGTGTGTGTGTATATTTATATTACCAAAAGGAAAGTGAAGAACAATATTGAAATTTCAAAGTGTTAATGAGCAGTTGTATCAAAGAGAAATGGGCAGTACCTGAAAGCTGAATGATATTACGAGCCAAAGGTTAAAACAAGTACAGTACTGCATGTCAAGTCAGTCATGACTCATGATACATTCAGTGATCAGAAGACAAGAGGAGATAAGATTAGAAGCTTGTTAAGCCTATGCATCTGGTGGATCTTTAATATCCTAAAGGGTGAGGTTGCTGACATGATTGTTAACCATCAATTTTCAAAGGAACCCGTTGCTCTCAAGCTCTGTACTCCGTAGCATTAAGTGTTAGGGGTGGATCATCTTCCACAATTAACTTTGAGTGGTAATCTGCAGTGACTTGTCAACCAAAGCAATATCTCTAGGGTTCATCTTCTAATTCTTAAAAGGTTCTTCCCTGTAGCTAGGATCTCTATACATGATATCAATGAATATTGTTGTATATGGACACTAAATTGTCAGCCCTCTTGAACCTCAAACTATGTATCGCAAGGATGTGTCCCCAAGCCAAAGGATACATCCACAATGTCCTAGGAATGTGGGGGCGGGGAGCATGTGGACATCCTTTAGCCTCAATTTCGGGGATGACTTGGGGATGCCCAAGGGATGTTAACCATGGAAGGGGACTGAATAGAGGATACTTTTTGCAATAAAGGATGCTTGAGCATCCCTTGATTTCCATCGTGTAAATATATTGTGTAAATATGACTTTTGAACCATTTTCATTCCTCTATTTTTTAGCAGATTCTGTTCAATGAAGTATTTTTCAGTCATGACCTCACTATTTTGTGAGATTTCTGATTCTTGGAAACTGGTATAACATTTTGCTCTCACCCACTTTCATGTTACCAGGGTTAAAGGGGGTTTGGGGATATGCTAGTTGTAGCTATTGGAATTCCCAAAAGTAGCTTTAACGGGTCCGAGTATGGCTGTATTCTGTGTGTGTCTATATATTTATATTACCAAAGGGAAAGTAGAGAACAATATTGAAATTTCAAAGTCCTAATGGACAGTTGTATCAAAGAGAAATGGCCAGTACTTGAAAGCCAAATGATATTATGAGCCAAAGGTTAAAACAAGTACAATACTGCATGGCAAGTCAGTCATGACTCATGATACATTTAGTGATTAGAAGATACGAGGAGATAAGATTAGAAGCTTGTTAAGCCTATGCATCTGGTGGATCTTTAATATCCAAAAGGGTGAGCTTGTTGACATGATTGTCAACCATCAATTTTCAAAGGAACCCCTTGCTCTCAAGCTCTGTAGCATTAAGTGGTAGGGGTGGATCATCTTCCACAATTAACTTTGAGTGGTAATCTGCGGTGACTTGTCAACCAAAGCAGTGTTGTTGAAAAATGTGTAACTAGGTTAGGTCTTCATAGGTATGAAATATATTCTTGTAAATTATAAAATGAAAAGAAATTATTATTATTATTATTGGAGCATGGGTTTCATGCTCAAGTTCTTTTATTTTATAGGTCAAGCACCCATTGAGTGCTTCTAGGGTTTGTCCTAGGTCTAAGAGTCATTGTCATATATTAAAGAACCCAATGGGCACATTGTATCTTGTAAAGAAAAAATATTTGTCTTTAAAGTGTCGAAATACCCTCCAAGATCAAGTCGGCCTAGAAGTTGTCAAGTTAGCCTAAGTGAAGAGCCACGTCTACCCCTTGAAGAGGCCTATATAAAGAGATGAAATCATCCTCCAAAGAAGCACTCACTCATCTCTCATTCTATGCGAAGAAGAAGATGAAGAAGAGGTCGAAGAAGAAGGACGAAGAAGAGGTCGAAGTGCTTGGGCTAGTTCTTTCTCCCACGTCCTAGACGAAGCTAGGGTTTTTGTGCAAGGGTTATATCTAGTTCGATCTTGGAAGGAAGAGAGAAAGAAAGCAAGCGAAGGTCACTTAGAGTATCTCTCTAGCCTTAAGTCACAAGGAAAGGCAAGCGAAGGGAAGAAGAATGATCTAAGAAGGAGATCAAAGTTTTCAAGTGTGGCAGCAACAGTTGCCGGGAAGACAAAATTTTGGATCTGCACTAGGAGGTTGAAGTTCTTGCAGCAGGAGGCTGAGTTAGTGGTTGATCTTGATCTTGGTATTTGTCAATTGAAGGATTCTTAAGAAGAGAAGAGATTTAAGGGTTTTCCCCTCAAGAGTAGGGGTTTTGGCCTTGGCTTGCAGCTTATATACTGTGTAACTATTCTTATTGTTTTGGTAGATGTTTGATGTATCTCACACTATAATAATAAGGAACAAAGCTAATAAGGAAAAATGTAACACAAACAATTATCAAGTTAAAAGAGAATTAACATATTCATTGCCGTATTGAATTTTCAACATGGAATCAGAGCTAAGGTTAGCTAAGGGCATCATGAAGATCTCCTCTACAGTGAAGAAGTTCATCAAGAAGTGTTCCAAGATAGCAAGCCATCTCAAGAAAGGTATCAAGGAAGCATGGAGTCCCTTATTTTCTTCAAAGAAGGTATCAATCAAGGAAAAAGATGAATGTCTCTTCTTGGCTCTCTCTGGCACATTCCAAGATGAAGACATTTGGGTAATTGATAGTGGTGCATCAAGACACATGATTGGCCATTCCAAACAATTAAAGACCTTATCAAAAGGAAAATCCACTTATTCAGTGGAACTTGGAGATAACAAAAGCTATCCCGTAAAGGTTATTGGATTGACCTCTATAAAGCTGGAGAGTGGAAGCAACATCCACCTCAACAACATTCTATTTGTTCCAGGTTTGCATAAGAACTTACTTTCCATTTCATGCTTAGAAGATAAGGGAGATAGAGTAGCTTTCATTGATGGAAAGGTTGTTGTATGGAGTGAAGACTCAAGTATAGAACAAGCTAAAGTCATTGGCATTCGAGAAGGAAGACTTTATAGACTGATATCTCCTTTGGCCCAAGCCCTAGTTCACATTGAAATTAGCCTGTGTGAACTCTAGCATAGAAGATTTGGTCATCTACATTTCAAGATCCTTCCATAGTAGATGGAATACCTGAACTAAAGGAAGATCATGAAGGAGTATGTAAGGAATGTATATTGGGTAAGAATACCAAGAGACCATTTGGAAATAGTGCTTCATGGTCAAAAGAAATCTTGGATCTCATTCACTCCAATGTATGTGGCCCTATGACTCCTAAATCACTTGGAGGTCATCTATATTATGTCACATTTATAGATGATCATTCAAGAAAGACCTGGGTTTACTTAATGAAAACCAAGGACGAAGTATTTACTAAATTTCAAGAATTCAAAGCTGAAGTGGAGAACCTTACAGAAAGAAGAATCAAGATACTAAGATTTGATTGATCTGATAATAGAGGAGAATGTACATCCAAAGAGATTATAGCATGCTGTAAGGAGTTTGGGATTAAGAGGGAGCTGATAGTCCCATATAATCCTGAGCAAAATGGAGTTGCAGAACGAAAGAATAGATCCATTGAAGAAAGTGTAAAAGCAATGTTACACGATTAGGATCTATCTAAGTTTTTGTGGGGAGAAGCCATGAATATAACTATTTACATTCAGAATTGAAGTCCCCACAGGTCCCTAGACAACAAAACTCCAGAGGAAGTGTTCACTGGAAAGAAGCCATTTGTAGATCATCTTTGGGTCTTTGGGTGTCTTGTATATATCCATATACCAAAGGACAAAGGAAAGAAGCTTGATCCATCAAGCATGAAGGGAACATTTGTTGGGTACAACAACTCATTGAAAGCCTATAGGATCTACATAAAAGAAGGACATCACATAGAAGTCGGTCGATATGTCATATTTGATGAAAGCATAGCATTCTAGCATTCAAGAAATCAAAGGAACTTTCCATAGACTTTGATGATGAAGAAATTTCAGTATTTGAGGAAGAAGTTGACAAGGGAGCAGAAGAATCGCACCATGAAGAAGGTCCTAGTGAACCTGTTCAACCTGTGGTCATCCCTGAAACAAGGAAAATACCTAATTGGTTGAAATCTACACTACTTGATGCAAAAGGTCATGGGACATTGAAAGGCTCATTTAGAGAAAGCAAGAAATCCAAGAGATATTCTGGGTATGCTGCATACATGACAAAGCAAATAGAAGCAGAACCATCCACTTTTGAAGAGGCTGTAAATCATCAGAAATGGAAAGATGCCATGAATGAAGAGTATCAATCTATAATGAAGAATGGAGTCTGAGAGATCGCACCGAGGCCCGAAGACAAATCTATGGTAACTTCCAAGTGGATCTATAAGGTCAAACATGCAGTGGATGGAAGTATAGATAAGTATAAGGCAAGATTTGTGGCTAGGGTCTTCTCTCAACTAGAAGGCATATACTACGAAGAGACTTTTGCTCCAACAAGATATATAGCAAATCGTTCATTGGTCTCTCTGGCAACATTGATGGTATGGAACATCCACCAAATGGATGTCAAGGATTCTTTTCTGAATGGCACAATAGATAAAGAAGTCTATATAGAGGAACCCTTGGGATTCAAAGTTAAAGATAGGAAGGCATATGTTTGCAGACTGAAGAAAACATTATATGGCCTCAAGCAAGCACCAAGGGCATGGTATGCTAGAATGGATGCATACCTGCAAATAATAGGTTTCACAAAAAAGTTTTGCTGATCCGAACCTTTATAGTTTATTATCAAGGTTGTAGATGGAGAACCTATAATCATTCTTCTGTATGTAGATGATCTTCTCTTGACAGGTGTAGAAGGTCGAATTGAAGAATGCAAGAAGCAAATAGCAGCGAAATTTGACATGAAGGATCTTGGGCTGATGCATTACTATTTGGGACTAAAAGTCTGGCAAGGACCTGATGAAGTTTATTTGGGTCAAGGAAAGCACATGATCAAGATGTTGAAGAGGTTTGACATGATGGACTGCAAACCTATGACCACTCCGTTGATCCCAAACTTGAAGAGACTAAGTAGTTCCGAATCAAGGCCTGTGGATCCTTCCAAGTATAAACAACTTATTGGCTCACTAATGTACTTGGTGAATACTCGACTAGACATATGCTTTGTAGTAAATGTTCTTAGTCAATTCCAAGTGGAGCCAAAGCATGATCATTGGATAGCAGCAAAACATATTAAGATATCTACGAGGAACCATCCACTACTGTATGAAGTATGATAGAAGGAAGGATGTCCAACTGATTGGATATACATATTCTGACTGGGGAGGCAGTGAGCAAGATGGAAGGAGCACTACAAGAGGATGTTTTAGTTTGGGATCCTCCATGTTATCATGGATGAGCAGAAAGCAAGACATGGTTGCTTTGAGTAGTGTTGACGCTGAGTATATTGCAGCCTATGAAGTAAGCAGAGAAGCAATATGGTTGAGGAAGCTGCTATCCAACCTGTTTGAAGGACTGATGAACCCTACAATGATACTTTGTGATAACACTAGTTGTATATGTTTGTCTGAAGATCCAATATTTCATGGAAAGACAAAGCATATAAACAACAAGTATCACTATATTCGAGAGCTAGTACAAAATGGTGTGCTGCAGCTACAATATATCTCCACTGATGAGCAGGTAGCTGACATATTGACAAAATCTCTTCCGAACAAGGAGTTTGTGTACTTGAGAGACAAGATTGGTTTGGTTGATGTATCCTCCCTAATTGAGAGGGAGAGATAGACACTACATTCTTGTCTTCACTTGGGAAGAAAGAATGGAGGATTGGGTAACCATATGGCATTCGATACTCTTTGAGATTGTGGTAGGGCATTCAAGACAAGAGTAGTCGTGGACTGATATTCTTTGAGGACTGGCTATCCAAGATAAAAATAGTCCAAAGAAGGTCATACTAGTTGAACACCAGGGTGGAGTATGTACCTTGAGAGACATTGATGATGGTGTCTATAAATCATTGGTCTCGCCAACATTGTGCTATGATCTTGTGGAGAGATAGAGCTGTTAGTTAAGGCCTTGCTATGTGACAATGCTGGTTAACGTGATGCTAGACAGATTGGTTACCAATCCGACTCTTTTTATGAGATCTCTTCAGATTGAGAATGACCATGTACCTCATATGAATACCTCCCTAGTTAAGAGGGAGTGTTGAAAAATGTGTAGCTAGGTTCGGTCTTCATAGATATGCAATGTATTCTTGTAAATTATAAAATGAAAAGAAATTATTATAATTATTATTGGAGCATGGGTTTCATGCTCAAGTTCTTTTATTTTATAGGTCAAGCACCCATTGAGTGCTTCTAGTGTTTGTCCCAGGTCTAAGAGTCATTGTCATATATTGAAGACCCAAATGGGCACATCTTTGAGGATAGGGCTGGGTATCCAAGATAAAGAGTAGTCCTAAGGAGGACTGATATTCTTTGAGGATTAGGAATCCAAGATAAGAATAGTCATATAAGGACATACATGGTGAACATTTGGATGGGGTATGTGCCTTGAGAGGTAGTGGTGGCGGTGTCCAAATCTTTGCCTCCCAACATTATGCTCTAATCTCGTGGAGAGTTAGAGTTTGTCAGTCAAGGCATTGCTATTTTGTAATTGACAATGCTGGTTGTGATGATGCTTGATGATGTTTATCAATCCTAACTCTTCTTATGGGAATATTTCAATTTGAGAGTATCCTCATGTCCTATTGTGTCACTATAAATACCTCCCTAGTTAAGAGGGAGTGTCGGAAATGTAACTAGTTTAGTGTTCATTATTATTATTGTACTTGTATCATTATGTATTTCATGAAAATGTAAAAAGAAGAAAAAGAAAAAATTATTTTCATTATCATTTTCTAGTCAAAGCATGTTCTCCATGCTTCTAGGGTTTATTGAAGTCAAGAAAATTTGTCATGAGTCAAAGTCCCATTTGGACTATTTTGTAAAAGAAAGACAATTTTATTTCGAGTCAAAAAGAGTCTTTTTGTCCCCACAAGACCAAGTCGGCCTTGCCTGGACAAGACGACCCTGGAAGGGACTCATTCGATCTCCTGGATGTGTACATATACGGTTCAACTCAACCTCATTTGTTCACTCACTCACAACTTCGATTTTTGTACCAAGAAGAGAGAGAAAACCAATGAAAAGTCAAGGAAGAAGCAAAATATTGAAAGGAGAGAGAACGAAAGTCAAAGGAGAGAGATTTCTATCACACGTGCGAAATTTCAAACTGTTGCAGGGGCCAAAAAATTCAGATTAGTTGTAGGGGACAAAAATCAGAGTTTGACCAGATTTGAAGAGCATTGACCATCATTGGCTTGGTTGAAGAAGGTTTGAAGCAGGGTTGACTTGGGTCTTGTGGGGGGGTCTTGGTCTTGGTTTTTGAGTCTTGGATTTCTCACTTTGATCTAATTCTATAAGAAGAGAAGTTGGTTGGGTTTTCCCCCTTGTGGGGTTTTTGTTTGGCTTGGAGTCTATATCTTGTGTTTATTGTCTTTTGTGATCTTCATGTTTTTTGGTAATTCTTTGATGAAGAGAACTTAACAAAAGTAATAAGAAGCCAACAAACATTCACAAGCAATTATCAAGTAAGAGAAATCATCCTAATCTTTAAGCATATTGGCTTCTCAACACTTAGCACTATTACGGGCTCACTTCTCACTTTAACTAGTTGCCAATTTTGCTTGTGTGGTTAGATTTTATTGATGTGCTTTTTTTTCATGCTTTAGATTAATTACATATTTTTCCATGTCATATTTTCCATTTTCTATTTACTTATGCATGCTATTTCATTTCCTAGATTAGTTGTCATTCATTTTGATTTTTATTGCCATGTTAAGAAATGATAGGACTTTAGTCCGATTGTATCCTTGTATTTGATGTTGTATTGTTGAGCTTTTCAGGTGACAAGAAGAAGATTATGAGGTTCTCACATCCTCTTGGGTAGAGCATGTGTCCAGTAGTTGTAGCCAGCTGTTACCCCACATGTCAACTATAGGGGTTAGAATGTAAACACGTTTTCGACATTCTGCACCCAACTTAGTGCTCAATCTAGCTGGAATTGCACCTATTGGAAAAAGAATGTCCATATGCAAGCAAGGAGGGCCATTGGTAATTTTTGGAACTATCTCGACATTCCATTCCACTGTACCAAAATCACTTACTAAGAATTTATGTTTGATGTAGTGTTTGTTGAAGCGTTGAGGTTCAAAGCCCCTTCATGTGAAAGTCTTGGGACATACTTGTTGTACTTACTGAGTATTATCCATGATGAGTAGAATTAGTTTGCACCATCATGGGTGATGGATGGAAAGATACCTTCATTATAACTTGAATTAATTTTGTCATATATTTGTTCAAAGGGCACAATCTTTTTCAAAGATGAAACATAATTAAGAGTGCCTAAATTTTGTGCCCTAATAGAGGAGTTTGTTCGGAAGGTGGGAGAAGAATATGCTTTACATATTGTAATCAATAATGCAACTAATGATATGGCTTTTGGTAACCTTTTTGAGTGCAAGCACCTCTCCCATATTTTGGACTTCTTGTGTTGCACATTGCAAACATTTAATACTCAAGGACATATATATATGTTAATTTCTCTAATACTAGACCTGATTTAATATTCCCAACAATATTTTATACCCATAAATTATTTAATTCAGCAAATTAATTTTCTGAATTGTTGAATAAAAAATATGTTGGTTTTTTAACAATAAAAATGCGGCAAAAGCATGAGTATAAAGTCTATCACACAACAAAAATTTCAAACCCTCCAATTTACTCTTCAGTTCTATTACTCAAAATAAATAAAGGCTTCCTTACAGGGAAAATGACCCACAGAGAAATATATAATTTATACAACAAAAAGGGAACTTGGAAATTTTAGCCTCCTGGAAAGTTTAAAATCTTGGAAAACTCAACCCTTGGAATTTTTCGAACCTTGAAAAAATTGGCTTCTCCAATTTGCATTTCAACGTCCTCTCTCCTAGCCCTGTACGACCAATGAGCTAGAAGAATATCTGCACCCAGCTAGGTTGCAACTTGCAAGGCTCTCTACGCAACCCTCCAAGATGAGTTTTGGTCCCCCCCTACAAATTTGGCCTTCCAAGATCTCAGTATCATCAAGTTTCCTCCGAAATTTCCTATTACAATGTTTTCTTCTCCTTAGCCTTGAGTCTTTCACTCTCCACTAGAGAAAATTGCTTTCTCGATGTGTAATGTGTGTTCCTCCTCTCCTTAGGGTTTGTTTTATTTCTCAATGTGCAATGTGTGTTCCTCCTCCTCCTCTTTCCTAAGCCTCACTTGAGATCAACAATAGAAAGTAGATCTAATTCGTTAAAGTGAATAATTTACTTTTCTTCAGAAAACCTTGGCCCAATAGCCAACATTCATTAATTAATTAATTAATCAATATGCTTTTCCTAGGTTAGACTTAGGAAAGAGTCATAAAAGTCAATACATTAAGCAAGTACCTAGAGAGGCATTGGACAATTTCTGCATGCTTTACACCTAGCGTTTGTAGAAGCACTTCTCCGAGCTATAATCATCAACACTCCCTCCTAGCAAGGAAATTATTCCGCACCACTTCGATCTTATCTCTTCAGAGAACAAACTTCCCCTTTAGAAGGGGCTTGGTGTGAATCTTTGTGACTTGCTCATATGTAGAGATGTATTGAAGCTTTCATAGCTCCCCTTTGGACCTTGTCATTGATGAAATGATATCTGATCTCTATTGCTTGGACTTGTCATGGAACATTGGATTCTTCAAGAATTTGATGCAACTTTGAATATCATACTGAATCACAGTGGGTTCCAACTCAAGACCAAATATCCCTGTGAGCATCTTGCAAACCCAGATAGCCTAAAAGCTCGCCAAACTCGTTGCCATACACTCGACTTCTGCTGACCTGAGTGCCATGGAAGCTTGCTTCCTAGTGAACCAAGAAATCGCTGGTGATCCGAAGCTGCAACAACACCTTGAGGTGCTCTTCCTATCCACTGCACTCCCAACCTACTTTGAGTATGTATAGCCCTGCAATTGCACTCCACCACTTTTGGCACATGTTAGCCCATACTCTATTGTACCTTGTAAGCACCTAAGCACATGCTTTGTTACTACTCAATGCACCCTCTTGAGCTCCACCTTAAATTAGCTCAGGGTATTTACAAACTTCCTATACAAAGTGAGATTCACCATCTCTGACTTTGAAGCATTTAGCTTCTTCTTTAGATTGGTGATCATGGGTGTAGACAGAGGCCTACAATCCACCATCCCAAATCTTTTGAAGATATCATTGCATATTTTCCCTATCACGAGAAAATGTAACTTGTCTGCTGCCACACCTCCAATCCCAAAAGGTAGTGCATCCTGCCGATTTTTTTCATCTCGAACTCTATTGCTAGATATGCTTGCACATCTCTATGAGCTTCTCTAACCATGTGATAAATAGATCATCAACATAAAGTACCAAGATTAGTGGATTGTCACCAACTGTGTAATACAGGTTTCAATCTACCTCACTCTTGGTGAAGCCCATGCCTAACAGATACCCATCATTCCTTGAGTACCATGCTTTTAGTGTTTTCTTGAGTTTGTATAATGCTTTCTTCAACTAGCATACATGAGATTCTCTCCCATGCAACTCAAAGCCATGAGGCTCCTATATGTACACCTCCTCATTTCTCCATTGAGGAAGGTTGTCTTTAGCCATCTGATGTATCCTCCACCCCATCTTTAAAGCAATAGATATCACAGCCTTGATGGAAGTGTGCCTGGATACTAGAGCAATTGTCTCCTCATAGTCCACTCCCTCCTTCTGGGAGAACCCTCTCGCCACAAACCTACCATTGTATTGTTCAATTTTACCATCCACAACACGTTGATCTTAAAGATTGATCTGGAGCTTAACACAGATTTCACGATGTCCCACACATCATTCTTCATGATGGATCCACCATGGCATACCTCAAAACTAGTTGGTTTGCTGCCTCCTCATAATTTGTAGCCTCAAAATCAACGATGTCACTCATGAGTGCCATGTAAGTAATGCTCTCCCTAGAAGTGTTAGTTTTTTTGTAGCATCAGATGGTGTTCTAGTCTCGACAATTGTTAGAGAAGCTAATAAACACTAGGACTCCATAATCGAGAAAAGGTTTAAGAAAATCCACCTAGAAATTCCTTAATTAAATTAATTAGTCAGTAATTATTTTTTTCCTAAGTCTAACTTAGGGAAAATGACTAATTAACAATAATTAATTGAGGAAGATGAGATTTCTCTAGAAACTCACATGGATCAATTAGGAGATAATCTCAGCCATTGATTAAGTTTTAATCTTGGTTGTTGGAGTCCAACAGTGAGATTATAAGAAGAAGTCGATGGGTAGATGGGGAAATACACTTGAGATCGATTTTCTTGGGCAATTTGACTTTCTGTAGAGCAACAACATTCCACTAGAAGAGGTCGAGCTAGAGACGGGACGTAGAGACAGAGAGGAGCAGAGACAGTGTGTCTGAGGAAGTTTTCCAGTTCCGGAGAGTCAGAGAGAGAAGGACGGAAATTTTCTCCAGGAGGCTACATAGAGGCAACGTAGAGCCTCAAGTGAGCAATTTGATTTGGCTGAAGGGGAATCCATTTTCAATTCCAGAGGTCAGGAAGATTTTTCAGAGGGTCGGAGAAACATTTTTCCAGTCAGTGGTAGGCATGATGGCTAGATTGGCAGTTGTTTCAGGCAACACATGTGGTAGGCAACACTAGGGTGACGTAGGGTCTGCGCAGACCACTTGGATGACTAGCTTTCCAAAGGTTAGACGATGTTGAGATTGCTCGGGGAGAGGGTAAAATCCATTAGTAAATTTTTACCAGTATTTCTCTTGAATAGATTTGCCAGTTTGGCGACATTTATTGTCTACTTAATAATAAAAACCCTTAGTTGTTGCCTCTGATTTTCCCATATTGGGTTTTCCAAGGACTTTTGTCCGAAATAGTGGTGTTGTATTTTTGTGCATGTCAGTATTTTCTCATTTTCCTGTTTATCTTCCGTAGTATTTTTGTTTGTGAAGATTGCAGTGGGATTAATTCTTTGTTGCCGTAGCAATGAACTGCATAATTAATTTACAGTTATAAGAGTTAATTCCAGTTGCTGCACTAGAATTTCAGTAGTGAAATTTTCACATGATATCAGAGCAACTTTGATTAGACAGGGAAGCTCAAAAGCGGAAGAGGAAAATTTCTCTATTCAGAGGGAGCAACAGGTCGAAATTTTCAGGGGTTGCGCAGTGTCTAGCCATGCAGTTCAAATTTCTGGCCAGTTCGATTTTTCAGTGCAGGTTTGCAGAAAAATTCAGCTTGCCAAATTGAGTAATTTCAACCAGTGATGCAAAAATCGCGATAATATCGGATTGTTGCGATTTTTAAAATTTAACGATATTATCGCTTTTTTTTTCTTCTTCTTTATTTCTGGTTTATATTTTTTGTTGTTTAATTAATTTATTTTGATTTTTCTTTTTTCTTTATTATTTATTTATTTGTTTCCGAAAAAATCGCGATTCGATCGGTATTTATCGCTGGGCCGACGGACAACCGGTTTATAATGCCAAAAAACGATTTTTTTTAATTCTTTTGGACAGACAACGGCAGTGGCATGGATTGGGAGTGACCTAGGAGAAAAACCTTGGTCGATTGGGAGCTGAGGAGGAGAAAAACGACTCAAAAATCCTGGTGGATTGAGAGCTGAGGATGAGAGGATCAATTGTCTCTGGCAAACCGGTATGGGCACCAAATTTATGTGTTTTGTTTTGGTTTTTGGTTGGGTTTGGAATCACTTTGGATGACCCATTGTTTATCAAATATTTTTGAGTTGATTTGATGGTGTTTTTGTTTGTTAAATTGTAAAAAATTCAATGTGTTTTGTCATGTTACTCATGTATATTGTAACTTGCAATCCTTATTTTGCCATAGGTTCACCATTCAACTTCAAAGTTCAAAGTTCAAATTTCATCTTACAAATTTAAAACTCAAGAGTTAAGATTTCAACCAAGTTACAAATATGCCAAGGAAATTGGACCCTCTGTGGGAATTTGGTGAACCTGATGGAGGGTTTGATAGAATAAACTTGAGTTGCAAGTTGTGTGGGGATCATATGTTGGGGGGATTTATAGATTGAAGTATTACCTTGCACAAATTCCTGGATTTGATGTAGGGCCTTGCATAAATACAAATTCGGAAATCATCCGAAGAGCCATGAGATCATTGGAAGAATTAGAGCACGAGAGAGAGGCCAAAGCAGAAATGAAGAAGCAACTAGCAAAGAAGGTGTTAGGCTCAAGTGAACAAGGAAGTGGCACTGGTTCTACTTCAGCATCAATATCTACAACCAACCCGATAACTGCCTCATCATTTTTTGTTCCTAGAACCACGCCTTGTTCACAACCATCTATCACTTCAATGCTTAAAAAAATTGAGAAAGAACAAACTGACAAGTTGTTGGCCAAATTTCTCTTTTGGAGTGATATTCCTTTCAATGTTGCAAGGAATAATCCATTTTTCCAGCCTGCTGTTGATGCTATTGCAACTGTTGGCCTAGGGTATGAAATCCCTTCTTATGATGACTTTAGAGGTCAGATTCCTCAAAATGACAAGGTTGACTGCACCAAAAGATTGGAGGAGTTTAGGGCATCATGGGCACAAACTGGATGCACTGTGATGTCAGATGATTGGACCGACCAAAATGGGAGAACCCTTATAAGCTTCTTGGTTAGTTGTCCCAAGGGGGCAATGTTTATGAAATCCGTTGATGCATCTTCACATATCAAAGATGCAAAAACTTTAGGTGATTTGTTGGATGTGTTTATTTTGGAGGTGGGTGCAGAACATGTTGTTCAAGACATAACGGAGAATGCTGCAAATTATGTTGTTACTGGCAGGATGCTTATGGAGAGGCATCCTACTTTATTTTGGACACCTTGTGCTGCACATTGTATTGATTTGATGTTGGAGGACATAGGAAAAATTTCCTTTTTTCAAAGATATTGTTGACTCATCAAAAAGCATTACAAAATTTATATATAATCATACATCTGTGCTTAGCTTGATGAGAAAATTCACCAACAACAAGGAGTTGGTGCGCCTCACCATTACACTGTTTGCCACCAGTTTTATATCTCTTCAATCCCTCTTGAATTCTATGTGGGATGTGAAGAGAATGTTTCTTTCAGAGGAGTGGCGTGTTTTGACAATGAGCCGCAAACCAGAGGGAGAGGCCATATGCAAATTAGTTTCATACCAGGAAGACTTTTGGGCGGGAGTGCAGGAGGTGTGCACCGTTACTGAACCTTTGGTAAAGGTTCTTCGATTAGTTGATGGTGAGAAGCCCGCAATGGGCTATTTGTATGAGGCCATGGATAGGGCCAAAGAATCCATTCAGGCCTACTATGATGATAAGGGAGATGAGGGGTTTCAGAAACAACTCCTCCTATGGGAAGTGATTGATGAACGATGGAACAACACACTCTATTGTCCCATTCATGCTGCAGAGATCTACTTGAACTCCGCATTTTCTTACCCATGTGGGTTTGTATTTGATGCTGAGATCATGGATGGATTCTTAACCTTGTTCAGAGGATGGTGTGATCTCTAGCAGAACGTATAGAAATCTCCAAAGAAATGGAGATATATAGGATGGTAGGTGGCACATTTGGCTTTGGGATGGCTGTCACTGATAGGATGACTAAAATGCTAGGTATTTTTTAGTTTGTTTCAAATTTCATTGTCTCTTCAAGTTCATAACTTCATACTTTGCTTCAACTTTCAAATTTCATTTTTTTCTTATGTTTATTTAAAATTTTGTTGTAGATGCATGGTGGAGAATGTATAGTGCTAGGATACCCCATCTGCAAAAGCTTGCCATTCGAATTCTCAGCTAAACATGTAGCTCCTTAGGATGCGAGCGCAACTGGAGTGTATTTGAAAAAATACACAACAAGAAGCGCAATAGGTTAAACTTAAAAGTTAAAATTTAAAACTTGAAATATTGCAAATTTCTAATTAATTTTTTGAATTCATTAAACAATATCTTTTTAATAATTATTATTTCATGATCTTTGTACAGGTTGGAGTCCCAGCGACTTAATGACATGGTCTACGTCTACTACAATCTTTGATTGTGGGTGAGGCAACTTGAGAGGATACCTGATATGGAGGCCATCTCATTGGATGGGATTAACACCACTGCTGCATGGAGGGTGAGGCTGAGAGGCCTCTCATGGAGTTTGCCAATGATTGGTTAGAGCAGGAGGTAGTGGAAGGCGTAGAGGGCGAGGAGGAGGAGCAACAGAAGGAGGAGGTGACACCACCTACTCAGGCTACCCCTGCCATCAGTAGAGGATGTGGTCTACCTCCTGTAGTTCCTACTTCTTCAGCTTCTAGAGCACAGCAGAGTCCACTGCCAATTTCACCGACACCTACATCTCGAGGGAAAGGGAAAGCTATTGCATTTTCTCGCAAGAGGGGCAGAGGAAATCAGTAGTATTAGACTTTAGTTATTTGGTTTATTTCATTGTATATGACATTATGACTCATGATATGAGATACATTATTATATTTTTTGTTCATATTTTGAGGCTGAGTTGGGACTTAGGAGTCAGGACTTACTATTTAGGGCATGATTCGCTGTTATGTGTGATGTAGCACTAGAAATGATATTACACATCTTATATATTAATTCTTTTATCATATTTATGTGTCAATGTATTTATTTTCTGTTGTAGATGCTTTAGATATTAAAAAAATTGAAAAAAATGAATATTTTTGTATTTTATGATTTTTTCCCTTGTCGATATTATCCCGATAACGATAACTGCAACATTAATTTCAACAGGTAGAGGGAGTACTAGTAGCTCATATTTTCGTTGCGCAGATTCCTTGTTTGGGCGCAAAAGGGTTTTGCAGCAATTGCTAGAGTAGAATCATCACCGCGTGGAAGAGAAAGTGCACACACAGAGGGAATTTCTCTCAAAGCGTTTCTAGTTTAGAAATCCAAATTTGTACAGTCGACAATAATTGCAAGCATATTTTCTCACTCCAAAAGGGAGTGCGAATAGCAGAAACAACAGTCGAGTAAGAGAAAAAGGGAGATTTCCGTTATAGTTTCAGAGATGGCCACAACTAGGCGTAGAGATCACGATAGGTTGGAGGGAGCCTCCAACTATGTCATTTGGTAGGTTAGGATGTCCTTCTTGTTAGATGAGCATGGCCTGAAGACCTTTGCAGAGAGTGCTGTGGCAGTACTGATCGATGCAAATCAACTGAAAGAATACAGGAAAGAAATGGCCAAGGAGAAGCAGATGATCCTGGATGGAGTCCAGGACCATATAGTCTCACATATATCTGGCAAGAACACCGACAAGGAGATGGGGGATGCTCTTGCTCAGCTATATCAGAATCGTTCTGAGCAGTGGAAGATATTCCTGAAAGATAAGTTGACAAACATTAGGATGAATAAGGGGGAAGGCATTGATCCCTTTCTCACAAGAATTTAGGAAATCTGGGACAAGCTTGCAACAATTGGGGAGGCGCCTCAAGATATAGAGCTAGTGTGTTTGGCACTGAACAATGTTTCAGAGGATAGGTAGATCTTTCTCCAAGGCATTTTGGGATGAGATACTCTACCTATGTGGTACAGGATCTGGTCAGACCTGCAGCAGGAGGAGATGAGGCGAGCTCTTGTGAAGACCTCCATCAAGGGAAGCAGCAGTAAGAGTTAGAAAGGCAAGGGGGAAGAGAACGTGGCCCTTGCAACAAAGGGTCTCAATCAGGGACAGGGGGAGAAGAAGAACAAAAGGACCTATCTAAGGTCAAGTGCTTCAGGTGTGGCAAGTTTGGCGACTACAGTACTCAGTGTCCTCAAAGGAAGAAGGACAAGTAGGACCAAGCAGCAACATCTGTAGAGATAGACAAGTTGTCCTCCAAGCTGGAGGAAGATTTTGCCATGTTTGCAGCTATACCTCCAAGAGTGAGAAGGGGGTGATATGGAGCTATAGTTCCAGAGTTGCGCATAGGTTGGCCAGGGTCATTTGAGGTGTCTTTCTCATGGATCATCACCTTGCTAAAAGGGCCCACAATATTCTGTAGCAGGATGGATCAGTGTCAGTGATGCAGTCAAATTCTAGAGTGACAGTTGCAGACTAGTTGCAGTTAGGTGTTGAGGAGCACAGAGCAATGTTGACAGCAGTAGCACAGATTCCTTAGTGGATAGTGCAGAAGCTAGTAGCAGTTAGATGCCCAGAAGACAAATGCAACACATAGGCACAATTGATTTAGTATTTTAGATGCTTCTTAGTTGCAGTAGCAACAACAACAATTGAGAGGGAGTTGTAGTGCAGAAGCTAGTAGCAATCAGATGCCTAGGGGACAAATGCAACACAAAGGCACAGTGGATTCAATGTTTCAGATGCTTCTTAGTTGCAGTAGCAACAACAACAATTGAGAGGGAGTTATAGTGCAGATGTAGAGTTGGTAGAAGTATAACAATGTCAGCAACAACACAAATGCAACATCATAGTTGCGTAGTGGTTGATGGGCAGTGGCAGGCAGTCACAATGGCCAGACATCAACAACGTGTATAGAGGGCGATGTAGAGACAAGGTGTTGTAGCAATACAACACTAGAACACCTTCCTAACTAAGAGGGAATGCTAGTTTTTTGTAGCATAGGATGGCGTTCTTGTCTGGATAGTTGTTAGGGAGGCCAAGAAACATTAGGACCCCATAATGCAAAAAAGGTTACCAGAAGATCCACCTAGAAACACTTTAATTAAGTTAATTAATCAATAATTAATTTTTTTCCTAAGTCTAACTTAGGGAAAATGATTAATTAATAGTAATTAAATGAGTAAGGTGAGATTTCTCTAGAAACTAACATAGATCGACTAGGAAATAATCTCAACCGTTGGAGTCCCACAACGAGATTATAAGAAGTCAATGAGTAGATGGGGGAATACACTTGAGATTGATTTCCTTAGGTAGTTCGACTTCTAGAGAGAAACAATATTTTGCTGCAAGAGGTCGAGCCAAAAAGGGGACGCTGAGACAGGGAGGGGCAGAGACAGTGAGTCTAGAGGAAATTTTCCAGTTCTGGAGAGTCAAAAAGAGGAGGCCGAAAATTTTCTCTAGGATGTTGTGTAGACACAACGTAGAGCCTCAAGTGAGTAATTCAATTTGGCTGAAGGGGAAGATGTTTTCAGTTCTAGAGGCTGGGAAGATTTTCCCGAGGGTCGGAGAAGCATTTTCCCAGTTATTAGCAGGCATGACAACTAGAATGGCAATTGTTTCACGCAGTGTGTATGGTAGGCAGTGCTAGGGTGACGCAGGGCCCGCATAGACAACTTGGGCGACTAGCTTTAAAGAGGTCAAAGAGTGTCAGGATTGCTTGGAGAGAGGATAAAGTCCTTTTGTAAATTTTTGTCAGTATTTCTCTTGGATAGATTTGCTAGATTGGCAACATTTATTGTACTTGGAATTTTCTCACTGCTGCTTAATAATAAAAACCCTTAGCTGCTGCAACCGATTTTCCCATATGTGGTTTTTCCGAGGACTTTTGTACAAAATAACAGTGTTATATTTTTGTGTGTGCCAGTATTTTCTCAGTTTCTAGTTTATATTCCGCAATATTTTTATTTATGAAAATTGTAGTGTGATTAATTCTTTGTTTCCGTAGCAATAAACTGCATAATTAATTTATAGTTAGAAGAATTAATTCCAGTTGCTACAATAAAATTTCAGTAGTGAAATTTTCACAAGAAGTACTCCTAAGACCTCCACATGTTCTTGAGCATCTTTGAATGTTTGCTTTAGCCATCTTGGTCTCCTCCTAATTTGAAGAATGAGTCCCTATTGGTGGTGGTGCTAGTCTCTACTCAATCCCTAGAGCCTCTTGCTCCTTATCTTCTGCCATTGTTGGAAGGGGTTCATATGATTTCCTAAAGGCTTGACTCTTCTCAAATCTGACATCCCTGCTCACCATAGTCCTCCCCTGTAATGGAATGTACACCCCGTATGCCTTTGAAGTCTCGCTATTCCCCACCACAAAGATGGCCATCTGAGCTGAGGGCTCCAACTTCGTCCTCTTCTCTTAAGGTACATGAATTTATACTGGAAATCTGACAATGCGAAAAATGGCCAACCTTTGGTTTCACCCTTGTGAATGCTTCCTTAGGAGTCTTGTCCTCCAAGACTTGACGAGGACTCTTGTTTTGAATAAATGTTGCATGCTTCTGTTAATTTTCCACTATTATATGCTATTATAATCACTTAGCCCAATTGTTTCTTCAATAAGCAATCAAATTTAATCTTTCAATGATAAATAACAATTGTAGATAGAATAGTAAATGCAATGTATAGTAGAAGACAATCAAGAGCAATAACAAGATACACAAGATTTGGTAAAAGAGCAGGGAAAAAGCCCACAAGGGGGAAAACCCTTTCAAATTCTACTATTAGATTCTCATCAAATGTTCAGGAGAGAGAGACAATGATTCAGTTCATCAACAAAAGAGTCAAAGTTAATTCTTTGACTATCCAAGAGATCAACCAATGAGTTTTCAATATTTGAGCTTCGAAAGTCAAATATGGTCAAAAAGTCAAAGTCTGCAATTCTGCTAAAGTCAACAACTGTCAAAGATGCACTAACTAGTCCACAAGTCAATGTTAAAACAGCCTCAAAGGAGTTCAGTCAACAGACAAAAAACTCTATGTTTGTTCTTGGTCAAACTTTAGTCAAAATTGTCCCAAACAACTTAGTCAAACTCAGTTAAAGGAGAGAAAAGAATTATGTAGTCAACTTTAGATTTTAGAGGTCAAAGTCAACAATCAACAAAAGTCAAAGTAGCCGAGAAAATCTCGGTTCCTCCACAGAAAAACTCGGCCTCCAAAGATCAAACTTTTGCAAGTCAAAGGGATTCAAAATACTAAGTCAAACTTGGTCAACGATTGCCTAACCAAAAGTCAACGCAAAAAGTTGAAAGTCAGCCCTTGAACCTTTGCACATGTGAACTCGACTGCCTTGCTTCAGACGTGTAGGAACCAATCACAGGAAGAGAGAGAAGAAGATGTGTGCTGATGTGATGTCCAAATGAGGTTGCCTTGATGTGAATTTATATGTGACTTTGGAGATCCAATTTATCCTTTAGGCTGACCTGTACTTTTGTGCACATGTGGGTTTTCACATTAAAAATATATTTTTCCTTGACCAAATGAAATTCTTCCAAGGGCAAAGAGGGTCTTCTTTGGATGTGGAAGGCTGTCCAAAGGAGGGAATTTGTCCCTGATCTAGCAAATTAACAGCCTTTGCCCAAGCAAACATGGGCAAATCTTGATCATGGATCATTTCCTTCGCATCTCCAATGATGGCCCTATTCTTCCTCTTTGCAACCCTATTCTAATGTGGGTTTTAAGATATGGTTAGCTGTTTGATTCCCACCTCCTTCCAAAAATCCTTGAAGTCATTGGAGGTATACTCAACTCCATTGTCTGACCTCAGAACTCAGACCTTCCTCCTTGTCTAGTTCTCGATGAGAGTGTTAAACTCTCGAAACTCGCTGGAGATCTCATCCTTGGCCTTCATGAATTAGATCCACGTCCTCCTGTACAAGTCATCAATGAATGTCACGTAGTAACTGTAGCCACGCAATGGTGCCAACGACATAGGACCACACACATCTGAATGCACCAGTTCAAATATTCCCTTGGACCTACTATTATTGTTAGGAAATGTAGTCTTATTAGCTCACCCATTGGCCAGATGGGGAGAAACAATCCCAACAAGACCAACTTGTGGGTAAGATGCCAACTGGGGTATACTTTGTCAAGATGGAAGAGAGACAATGGGCAGGATACGACATATAGTAGAAGGTAAGGATCATAAACTATCCTATTGCTCGACAATACGCAGGATACGACTTACTGTAGAAGGTAAGGATCACAGACTATCCTATTGTCCAGAGTTGCTTCAACCCCAAGATCTCTCTGGCTTAATTCCTCTCCCTGTGACCTCAAACAGGGGGGGAAGAGCATTGCTCAGTCTCCTCGATCGGCTGGGACCCTTACCTAAGAGGGTCACATCCATCAGTCCAAGTTGCTCTCTGAAGACTAAGAACTTCCCTTTCGACAAAGCCTTGGTGCACATATCCACTATCTGCTCATCAGTTGAAATGTGATGAAGTCTCACTGCTGCTCTCTGCACCATATCTCGAATGTAGTGATATTTGATCTCAATATGCTTGGACTTGTCGTGGAAAATAAGATTCTCTACTAATCGGATCCCACTTCTGTTGTCGCAATATATCAATGTTGTATCCAGACCCTGCTCAAACAACTCTCTAAAGAGTTTCTTCAACCAAAAAACTTCACAACTTGCCATGCTAGTAGCAATGTACTTAACGTCAACAGTACTAAGGCCAATGGACTTCTGTTTCCTACTCATCCAAGATATCATGGCAGATCCTAAACTAAAGCAACATCTTGATGTACTCTTCCTATCAATAACATTTCCAACCCAATCAACATCAATGTACCCATGAAGTCGTACATCTCCGACAATATATCTCAAGCTAAGGTTAATTGCCCCATGCAAATATCTCAGCACATGCTTGGTAACAACCCAGTGTGCATGGAGAGGCCCAGTGATGATTTGACTTAGAGTGTTGACTGCAAAACATATGTCCGGACAAGTGTTCACAAGGAACATTAATGCCCCAATCAACTATAAATACTGAGAGTGATTTGCCAAGTTACGTCCAACAACATCTCCACATAAATTCTTGAAGTTTATTTCCATCGGAGTGGCCGGGGACTTGCATTCTACCATTCCAAATATATCCATTAGTTTCATGACATATTTTCCTTGAGAAAGGAAAATCTCACCTAGTCTTTGCAACACATCTAATCCCATGAAGTAATCCATCAAACCAAGATCCTTCATTTCAAACTGAGAGGCCAACTCTCTCTTACATTCAGGCATTAGAGGCTCACTACCTTTCAAGAATAAATCATCAACATACAAAACAAAATCAAAGGCATATCTTGGACCACTTTGAATTAGAGGTTTGGGTCAACATTGCTTCTTGTGAATCCAAGCTTCACTAGGTAATTATCAATGCAGACATACTAGGCTCTAGGGGCTTGCTTCAAACCATAGAGTGCTTTCTTCAACCTGCAAACATGAGCCTTCTTGTCCTTCACTTTAAATCCCCAAGGCTGCTAAACATATACTTCTTCCTATTGTATGCCATGAAGAAACACAACCTTTACATCCATCTAGCGAAGGGTCCATCCTTGACTTGCAGCAAGGGCAACAATAGAATGGATAGTAGTGTATTGGGCAACTGGTGAAATATGTCATCATAATCTTCTCTCTTTCTGGAAGAAACCTCTAGCCACGAACCTTGCCTTATATTTCTCAATACTCCCATAAGATCCATGCTTGATCTTGTGTAGCCACTTCGAAGTTTTGACAAAGTTTCCTTTAGGTCTTGGAACAACATCTTATACATTATTCTTCATGATAGACTCATACTCTTCGGCTATGGCATCCTTCCAAACTTGCTCTTTCATCACTTCTTCAAAAGCGGGAGGCTCAACTTGGATGATAATGCTCATAGCTACAAAGTACCACTGGTATCGACATGACTTCTTCCTTTCTCTAAATGTTCGTCGGGCAACTGTTGAGAAATCTAGGTCATTGGATAGTTAGAAGATTTCTCTGCTTGATAATTGTTTGTGATATACTTTTACTTCTTAGCTCATAGTCTTTTCCTTGTTATGTTATTATTGTGTTCTTTTCATCAAGACAATTACCTGTTGAAGGAAATGTAACTAGGTTCGGTCTTCATAAATGTACTTTTGATATTTGTATTTATTCAAGATAAGAAATATTATTTTTATAATATATGTCAATGAGTTTCTTGCTCATTGAAATAGGTCTAGCACTAGTTTAAGTGCTATAGGTGAGTCAAATAGTCAAAAGGAAATGTTGAAGGCCTTAGGGCATGTTACACCATGTATAAATATGTATTCAAGACAAAGGGAAATCCTCCAAGCAAAGTCAAGTCTACTCCTATGCAATGGCACCATCAAGAAGCTCCTTCAAGCATGATACACCACCATGAAGTATGCTCAACAAATTAGCCTCCAAACAACCCTCAAAGTCAGCCTACAAACAAGATGACTAGTTGGCCTAAATGGAGGGACAATCCTCTATTTATAGAGGCTGTCCACTCCAATACAACGCATTCAAGTACTCTTAGAAATTTGTGAAGGTGAAGGGCAAGAAAGAGCGAAGGAAAAGGGTCTCCAAGGGCAGCGAAGAAGAAGGATATACCACCAACGTTAAGAGGTCTGTTCTAGGGTTGATGTAGTCACATGTGTGAAGAAGGAGAGGGTCTCTTTGCTGTCATAGAAACCCTCTGTCACAGTCATACAAACTCCATTGTTTGGGTTAAGATCATAGGCCTAAAGAGCCCCCTGCTCAAGCGAGAAAGCAAGGAAGGATAGCGAAGTAAATAGGGCTGATCTGAAGCTTATTACGGTCACACGTGCAAGTGAAGGAGGGCTAACTGCGATCATCACAACAACCCTATAACAACCACATATATCTCATTGTTTAGGGTTCAGACTAGGCCTACAAGGCCTATTTCTCAAGCGTGGAAGAAGGGTATGTAAGCGAAGAAAGGAAGACAAGTCTAACATGGTTTTGTGAGGAGAACCACTCACACTTGCAGAGAATCAGCGTGGCATTGCTGCTGCCCTAAGTCTGCAACAATTGCTGGAAGAAGCGTCGAAGGGAGGAAGACAAAGTGCTGCAAAAGGAAGTGACCTTGAAAGGACTTGACTTCCTTGGAGAATCTTCTACTTAAGGGTCTAGGGTTTGGCATTGACCAATAGCAGTTTCAATAAGAGAAAATTCACTAAAGGGTTTTCCACTCAAGAGAAGAGAGGTTTTGGCCCTGGTAGAGAGCCAACATCTTGTGTTCTTGTTTTTATGTTTTGGTAGTAGTTTGATGAAGTACACACATATGCTCTAATAATAAGAAGAAGAAGAATAAGCTAATAAGGAAAAGTAAAAATACTCCACAAATTGTTATCAAGTAACGAAGAATCACACTACACTACTTTGCCCTAGATTCTTCAACATTACCAATATGCACAATAAAAGACAAGTGACTCGGTATGTAGGCTTCTTAGCAAGGGCCAAAACCTCTCATGTCTTGAGAGGAAAACCCGATCAAAATTCTTCTTCTAGATCTTCCATTGATGAGTACCAAGACCATGACATAGACCCTTGACTCTAGTATCCTCCCAAGAACCTTGTCACTAACCTTGATGCTCTACCTCTTCCCTTCGACTTCCTTCTTGATTTGGAACTACTCTCCTTGGCTCCTTCTAGAGAAACTCAGTCTCTATCCTTCACGCTGCTTCTTCTTGGCTTCCCTAAAGAATCTCGGTCTCTAGGCTTTCATTGCTCTCCTATAGAGAAACTTGGTCTCTAGATCTCGGTCACCTAGAGAATCCTTCTGTTGCTACCCTAGAAGAAACCCTCCTTCACTTGCCCAGAAGAAAACTTTCTTCGTTGCCCCAGAAGAAAACCTCCTTCGCTGGTCCAGAAGAACCTCTCCTTCACACTTCCCAGAAGAATCTCTCCTTCGCACTTCCCAGAAGAATCTCTCCTTCGTTGACCCCAGAAGAAACTTTCTTCACTCTTCTTCGCCCTTCTTCTTCGCTCTTCTTCACTGAATTGCTAGTCGAGTTGCTTGCTTCTAATGGAGGCCGAGTGTGGCTATATATACACCTCATCATATGTCCTTTAGGTCAACATGATAGCTTGAAGTTAGGCCGACTTCTTCTAGCAGCTTCTTCCATCATTGTAGGCCGACTTGAAGAGGATAAGTGACAAGTTCTTGGAGGATACTTTACATAGACAATATTGACCTTTTACAAAGAGTAACATGACTTCATTACATGACAATGATTCTATCATTTTATGACTAGATGACAAATAATTCGTAAAGACTCTTGTTGACTACTGGAGTAGCACCTGATGATTATGTGAAGACTCCATGCCCAAGGATGACCCAGAGGACACTTGTACCATCAGATGTCATCAATCAACAGAGTTTTTTAACTCTACTTCTATCTTCTCATCATCTTTCTTGTACCCAGATTCCACACCCTGCGGGGAATTGTAATAAGTGATGCTAGTAATGATGAGTTTTTTTTGAATTTGTAACAGGCCTAGGATGTGGGACTCGATCAGCAAACGAGTATACCTTGGAGTGTTTTTTTTATCCGGTTAATTATCCCTTCTTTTTCAGAGGCGGATAATTTTCTGGATTTTTTCACTCATTTTTTACCCCAAAGCCGAGGTGACGGTTTGAAGATTGAGCCCCTGACACATCTTAGTGTCTAGAGTCGATGTATATTACCATACTAGATCACATAAAAAGTTTCGTGGATTTTGGCTAGGTCTAAGTAGGATTTTTTAATAGTTAAAAATTTCCCGCAAAACGGGATTTTTTAATTATTTTCTATGTAATAGCATAAATAAGTGGCCTTAGGAAATGTCTGGGGCGTATGACTACTCGAAATTCATCCTCAGAGGCCCAGCATTATCCTAGAACCCACTTTGGGGGTCAAAAAATGACTTGGAGTCCCTCAAAAGCCGATTTTTCATGTGACAGTAGCAAAAATGAAGAAAAAATTCAAAAAAAATGAATAATTGGAAAAATTTATAAATTTTTCCAAAGTCAAAATAAATCAAATTTTGACATGGAAATTATGTGGAGAGTCAAGGGTGATGTAGCAAGCCTGTGGGACCCACCTCATAAGATACAACAAGCTCAAATCAAAAATTCAAGTCAAAGCAAGTCAAAAGGATGGTCAAAGGCATCATGTAAGGTGCATGAAGTGCTACGTATGGCTAATAATTTACATGTGATTTAATTCAATTATAATGGATTTGATTTAAGCCAAAGCCTTATGTTAAAAGTGTGAGTGGGGAGTGGACCCCACCTCACCCTCCTACTCTACGTATGGGCAATTAAAAGAGAAATATACACATGCCATAAATGTCAAAGGTTTCAACACAGCAGTCAAAAGGGACAGCGTGGCCAAGTAAGACAAGTCTTGTCCCCCACTAATCCGTTGCCAGCCAATCAGAAAGTTAAGTGCCAGTTAAGAGGCTTGAATTGCCTTTGTTACAGCTCGATTCATCAGAGATCTACGCAGATTTGGAGGGTTGAATTAAGTGTGAGATATTTCAAATTTAGTGGAGTATGTCTCCACTTTGGTCTCCATGTTGCTCCACCTAGTAGTAGTCACTTATCACACAGCCTCACACTTGTAATCTGCCAGCAGACTCCTACGCAGTTAAGGAACAGTCCACAGATTTCTCATGTTGACACATCAGTTCAGCTCAGATTTGCAAGGGATACGTGTCTTTTTACTCCAAGTTTTTCACACATGACTCACTCCACTTCAAGCTAAAGAATACGCTGCCACTAGAGAAGAATCGGTGTTGATTCTCAAGGAGGAATACATAGGCCAACAAGGCTCTATTGACTGCCAGCTACAGGATTACAAAACAGTCATATCAGCCACTTGTACAAATTCGTTTCTACATTGGGATTGTCATCGAGTTACAATTGTCATTTCATTTTTCATTGGGATTGGCTCCCATAGTTCTATTTAAATGAGCCTTTGGCTCTCATATTGATCATAGAACGAGTTGTTGGGCTTGCGGAGACTCTGCTGGATTTTGTACTCATCTTTCATATAAATAAATAAAAGTCTTTGGGGTTATTAGCTTCTCTTGTGGTGCACTCTTTGGTTGATGAGGTATACCTGTGTCGTTTGATATTCATTTGATTTTACATTTGCTATCTAGTTGTTTTTCTTTGTGCATTTCCCTGAAGGCATTATTGTCTAGGGACGAGAGATTTGCAGCTATCTCAAATCTCCTTTGGGCTTGGTATATTTTGTGCTCTCGTTGTAGCTTGTCATTGTCGGTTCAATGACAAGCTCAACTTGGTCTCTATATGCCAAGTCTCTTTTGCACTAACAATTGGTTTGCAGGCATTTTTTATTTAAGGACAGGTTGCCAACTCTATTGGAGTGTGAGGACTTCTTCGGTTGGAATAATCACCTCCAAGGATATCAAAGGTCCCACAAGTTGTTCAAGCCAACAATCTCATAAGACATCAAAAGATTGACTCAAGAGGGGGTTTCTTGAGCCCTTTGCTTATTTTCTATCTTGAAAAATTATCTCATATTTTCTTCTTTCATTTTTGTGCACATTGGTTTTATCTAGCATTTGAGGCCCTATTTCTTTTGCATGCTAACTCTTTTGCTTGCTGTCCTACAGGTGTTCCTGGAGGTAATTCAAGTTTGAAGAAGAAAGCTAAAGCATAAGCTAAGTAACCTCTTTCCATTTGGAAACCCAAGTCCAAGGTTATTTGGGCTTTAACTTGAAAACATTTGACTTCATTCTAAGCAAAAAAAAATAAAATAAAAAATTTCATTTCTTAAAGAGCAACGCTTTGAAGGCACTGGTTGTTTATGTGTTTCATGCTTATCTTATGTGTTTATGGCTATTGCTCATATCAGGTTTTGCTTATAAATCTTAAATAAATAATCTATTTAACTCTAACAATTCTCCTAGAAACTCGCATCTTTGTTTTTTTAGCTTAACTTTTCATTAGGGACCACCCCCCTTAGCTAACCTAGGAGATAGCTCAAGCGGAGAGAGTTGGGATTAGTGTGACAGACCCTTCTCTGAATTCCCTGCCACCAACCACACCTTGTGGGGTTGAAGGCTTTTCTCACTGACTTGTAGGTAGGTGTAGGCGGCAAGGTCAACAGGTCCAAGTCAACCCAAATTTGTCAAGTTGGCCTAGAGGAAAAATTCGACCTCCTAAACCACATATAAATAGACCAAGCATGACATCACTTCGAGGCATCACATCACACATCAATCCTCTTCATTTGGTTCGATCCCATCTGAAAATTGCAAGGCTGAGTTCACACGTGCGAGGGGACGATAGAGAAATTATGTTGGCTGTGTTGACTTCGATTTTGGGATTGTTTTCACCTGCATTCACTTCATTTGACTTGGGCTAATTTGGCCAAATTTTGAATTGTTCTTGGAGGATGAATTTAGGGAGACCTTTGACCAAAATTATGGGCATGCATTGACCATCTTTGACCACAGATTTGAAGCTAAGGTTTTCACAGGTTGACTTTGACTTTGACAAAATTTGGAGGTAGATTTCAGGATTGTTTTGACTAGGTTTGAGCAAGCAAAGGAGGCCAAATTTACTGTTGCCTTGACCGAAATTTTATGAGAACTTTGGACCATTAATTTTGACTAGTTAGGGCTTCGTTGACTGTTGTTGACTGAACTTTGACAGGGCCAAAAATTGGAGGATTGGTAATTTGACCATATTTGACTTTTTATCTCATCTTTGATTGGATATTGGATTGTTGACTTGCATAGTCAAGGCTTTGACCTTTGACTTATTGATGAATGTATTTGGACTATGTATCTTTGTTGAACATATGATGAACATCTAATAGAAGAAGAATTTGGTTTGGCTTTCCCCCTTCTAGGGTTCTTCCCTGGTCTTTGACCTAAATATTTGTGTCTCATCGATCTTGGTTGTCTTCTATTGCGCATATTGTTTATTGTTCTATCTACAATTGCTTATTGTTATTGGGTGATTGAAATTGAAATTGGAAAAAGTGATTTCTACTGAAAGAAGAATTGTTAAAGTGATTGTTACAACATAGACATTGAAAAATTAACATGGTATCAGAGTTGAGGTGAAGACAAGCCCAAGGAGACAAAAGCAATCACCCCTTTGAAGAGATCTTATCTGTTGTTGAAGTTCATTTGACTTGGTCAAGATGTCTACCTCATAGTTCAAGATTGAGGAGAAGTTGAATGACTCCTCCAACTTTGCTTCATGGAGGGCTAGGTTGGATCTGACTTTGGAAGAAAATGATGTTATGGAATATGTTGAAGGCAAGGTACCTGAGCTTCCGGAGAGTGCAACCGCTGCTACCAAGCCCGAGTATGATGAGAACAGGACGGGTCACCCCAGTTGCCCATAACCCAGGATACTCCAACACAAACCCCCACAACTCTGCTTTAAACACAGTCTATAATTTCAGCAAATTAATTAAAATATGCAGCCAAAATAAGAACGGAAATTTCCTAGATCTCACTAGGATCTTCCAACCCTTTTCTTTACCTCATCCAACTCACATGGGGTTCACTTATCAAATGATACATCGAGCAAGCAAAACAAGCTTCAAAAACCCAAACTCGCAATCTTGGAAAATGCTTGTTGTAGGCATTGATCAAAATCCTATAGGCCCAAAACTTTGTCTTTTCATATTCCGGGTAGGTGAAACGACTCGGTTTGGTTCCTAATCACTTCTACACGGGTTTAAATGGGTCCTTGACACAAAGGACGAGTTCATACACCTTTCTTTGACCGGATTACACTCTCACTCAAACTAACCAAACACATATGAAATGGTCTTGCCAACATTCAAAACAGGGTCCTCCAGTTTTCTATTGTAACAACACATTAATTACCAACAGAAACACGCAGCCACCATTCCAGACACAGACACACATTCTTCTATGGACTTTACAATAGGAATCCCACAATGGTAAACAGGCAATCTCACCATACATTCCACCAATCGAAACAGTCAAAGAGGCATCAACACTTGGTACTTTGTTTTCTATGACAGCGCTCTATTGGTTGTAAATAACTCACAATCACTACTCCAGGGCATAGAGAACATTCCCCTCAGGTTTGGGAACAACTACAACACAATACCAAGGTTGCATGGCTAACACACACAGCAGTTAGAGTCACAGGGCATAACATAAATCGATTTCGGCAACGCACTGCATCTACAATGCATTTGTGGTGCTACCATGTACCAGCAACAATAACACACATCAATATTCAGACCAGCAACATATCCCAACCACATCAGCAACAATAATGGCCACAATATGGAGCAATGTGGAAAAAGTCAGCAAAAAATTGGGATTAAATCCTAAAAATGCGATTTTTTTGACAAAACGATTTAATCCTCCGATTTTTTGCAGACTTTTTCAGAAACGAAAAAATCGCGATTTATTCGTTATATGCCCGATTTTATCGGGAATCGACCCAAAAAGTCGGTTGTCTTGAGAGTTGAGACTCAGACAAGGCTCAAGATTCACGAGTTGATTCACTATTTTGATAAGTGATGTAGCACTAGCTTTCATATACATATTATATATTAGCTTTCTTTACATGTTTATGTGGAAATGCATTTATTTGATGTTGTGGATACCCTAGATGTTAAAAAAAATAGAAATAAAAATGAATATTTTTGTGTTTTTTTTAATTTTTCCGACTTTTTCAAAAAACTCCGGACTTTAACGAGCTTTTCAACTTTTGGACCCTTGCCAAATTAATCCCAACTTCGACTTTTTCCACATTGATATGGAGTTACAGCTCATACGAACAGGGGTAAATATGTTCATCCCAGATTACACTTAAACCAAAGCATCGCTTTGACATAAGGGCATACAGCCATGACATATTCAAATTCTCATTGTAAATTGATTCAAAAAGTGCAGCCCTCAACAAATCAAGTTAACATTATACAGACAGAGAAATAAACACATACAAAGGCATTAAACAAATTGTTCAGTAATCAAACCGAGACATACATTAAACTAGCCAAATTTACAATGTGGCCATGTGTAGCCCAGGCCTCTCATCCTCTACCTCTTCTCCTAGCACTGAAGCTTCTCCTCTCTTCTTCCACTACAATTCTCCTCTATTGCACAATACTCTTCTTCTCAAACACTCATTTCTTCCTAAAGAAAGCTAGCATGGGTAACCAAGAGTCACAAGTGATGGTTCATTTCCCCTTGTCACAAAATAAGGGAAATTGAAATTACATTTACATTAGGAAATATTTCCTCCAACTTATTCTATAAACAAAACTCACATCCTAATGCAAATATCAACAAAACATTTAAAATATCTTGGATTGTAGATTACTGTGGTGTGGTTTCTGAGAGGAGTTCGGATATTCCACAGTGTTCATCTTTATATGGTCGACGTTTCGAGTCTAAACCCAGACTCATCATCAGGACTATGTACGGAGAAAAGAAAGCAGAGGGGTTTGGTATAAATATGTACTAGGTTAGATGTAAAGACATAAAGGCCGACTCAATGTCTGTTTATTATAAATTTTAATCATTACATTAATATATAAATCTTAACTCTTTTTGTTTATTTATTAACTATTTATTTTATTTTTAATTTTTTTTTAACTAATCATGTTGATCTAATAATATTAATATTATTGTTGTTTTATTATTACTATTATTATTAATGTTTTAATTATATTTAATGTTCTTAGTCATTATTATATTATATTATTGTTATTATATATTTATAAATTTTTTAATTGTTTTTATCTTGTTATCTAATTTTATTTATATTAATATATATTTAATTTATTATATTTATTTCTATTAATGTATTGTTCATTTTAAATATCAACATTACATGGACTCCTCACATTTAGGCGCTTTGATCCAGTCTTCATCGAACTTTGTGCTCCATCTATGCACCTACATCAAAGTACAAGAAAGGTGAGATCGAAGCTAAGAATATCATTATTGATTCTTTCATACATCATTTGATCACTTATGTTTCAAAATTGAAGAAGTCCAAGGAAATGTATGATACGTTGATTGGGGTGTATGAAGTCGACAACTTGAGCCAAATTATTGCTTTGAAGAATCAACTGAAGGACATCAAGATGAACAACGGTGAGACCATTCAAGAATACTTCATGAGGATATCTCAACTCAAGGATCAACTTTTGACTATAGGTGAGATTGTATCTAACAAAGAGCTAGTGTTGATTGCCCATGGAGGTCTTCCTACGATTTGGGAAACATTTATTACAACCATTAGCAACAATGACAAGTTCCCCTCATTTGATGAACTATTAGGCAAGTGCACTCTAGAGGAGTCTAGAAAGATCTCTAGAGGAAGAAATCAAAAGCATGAAGAAGGAGAATCTACTGCATTTGTTGCTCAAGCCAAGAAGAAGAAAGAGAAAGGAAGGCCCTCAAATTGGAAGTCAAGAAAGCAAGGTCAAGGCTCCAAGAACAAAAATCAAGGATTCAAGAACAACAACAAAGGATTCAAGAAGTACATGTCCAACATCCAATGCTACAATTGTCACAAGCATGGTCACTATGCCCGAGATTGTCCGAAAGAAATAAGTGCTCAAAGGAACAATCGATGGAAGAAGAGAGGAGTACCCCTTGCCCGAGAAGAGACTCGTCATCCTCCCAAGAGATCAAGGAATTCATGTTATGATAATAATGCAATTGAAACTCAATCTGAATACTTTCTTGTCTCTGCTCTTTCTAGTTCCTCTCCTCCAGATTCCTTTGATAGTTGGTTGGCAAATAGTGGGGCTTCTAGACTTTTCACTGGATATAAACAAGTCCTCTCAAATTTGGTTGAGAGGGAGTCTGATTTGAAGATAATACTTGGGGACAATTCTACATATCCTATGAAGGGGTTCAAATCTGTTTCTTTTCATTTGAATTATGGTCAAACTACACATCTACATGATGTCTTATATGTGATGAGATTGAAGAAGAACCTTGTCTCAATTCCTATCGTGGAAGACAAGGGTTTCAAGGTTGCATTCATTAATGGGAACGTCCTTGCTTGGCCAAGGAGAACTAGTATGAGAGATGCCTTCACACATGGGACTAGAAATGAAGTCCTATATAAAGTTTGCGGCAGGCCTATGCAAGCCTTGGTTCATGATGCTTCTCATCAATGTGAGTTGTGGCACCGAAGATTTACTCACCTTCACTATGAAGCCTTGCCTGAGGTGAGAAAGATGGTTTTTGGAATGCCTGAGATTCAAATAGATCATGATGGAATTTCACAAGGTTGTGCAAGTGGAAAGCATGTGAAGGGACCATTCCCTTCAAGTAGAAGCAAGACCAATGGAATACTTAGACTCATACATTTTGATCGGTGTGGACCCATGCTTGTGACCTCTCTTGGTGGCTACCTATACTATAGTCTTTGTGGATGACTTCACCAACAAGACATGGATTTTCTTCTTCAAGAACAAGGACCGGGCATTTGACATGTTCAAAGACTTCAAGGAACTGTTGGAAAACCAAACCGGAAAGAAGATCAAAATCCTAAGGACTGACAAAGGAGGAGAATTCACTTCAAATGAATTCATTGACTTTTGCAAGAAAGTTAGAATCAAGAAGGAGATGATCGTACCTTACAACCCCGAACAAAATGGTGTAGTTGAACGAAAGAACGGGACTATCATGGAAGTAGCCAGAGCCAAGTTGCATAATCAAAAGTTGCCAAAATTTCTATGGGGAGAAGCTGCTAACACTGTTGTCTATATTCAAAATGGGACTCCTCATCAAGCCTTAGGTAACAAGACTCTCGAAGAAGCTTTCACGGGTGTAAAGCCCGAGGTTCGACACTTGCGGATTTTTGGTTGCCCTATCTACTTTCATGTGCCGAAGGAGAAGAAGACCAACTTGGAAGCTACAGGAAAGAAAGGTATTTTTGTTGGTTATTGTGAAAATTCTAAAGCTTATAGAATATATGTACCTGGTCAAAGGAATATAGAGTTTAGCAAGGATGTGACATTTGACGAAGATGTTGCTCTTGGGAAAGGAAGCGACACTCCTCACCCTACCAATGTTGAAAGAAAGGATGATGCCATGGATGTACAAGAAGAGCCTCCTCTGCCTAAGCCTAAGCTTGATCTTGCTGATGATCCCATGGAACCTATGGATCCCTTGGACCCCCCTTTGTCTGATCCTCCCATAGGAAGAGACCATTATGGCTTTGTGACACCTTACAGGATGCTAAGAGACATGTTGTTGTAAGAGGAACCTTCAGGGAAAGCAAGAAGCCATGTCGATATCAGGGATATGTTGTAGCTATGTGCAACATTATACAAGTTGAACCATGCACTTTTGAGGAAGCAGTGAAAGAACGTGCGTGGAAAGATGCTATGGCATAAGAATATGAGTCCATCATGGAAAACGATGTGTGGGAAGTGATCCCGAGACCCGAAGGGAAGTCTATCGTGACTTCCAAATGGATATACAAAATTAAGCAGGGTGTGAATGGAAGAGAAGTACAAAGCGAGATTTGTGGATAGAGGATTCTCCCAAAAAGAAGGAGAGGACTATGTTGAGATTTTTACCCCTATTGCTCGATATACAACCATCTGATCTATCATAGCTCTTGTTGCTTGCCAGGAAGGAACACTTCATCGGATGGATGTGAAGACCACATTTCTACATGGCATTCTCAAGGAAGAGGTATACTTGGAGCAACCATAGGGCTTTGAGGAGCATGACAGGAAGACTCATATTTGTAGGCTGAAGACAACCCTCTATGGATTGAAGCAAGCTCCTAAGGCTTGGTATGCCCACATTGATACCTATCTGATGAAGCTTGGATTTACAAGAAGCAATGTTGATCCAATTTGTTAAAAAATGTGACTAAGTTCAATCTTCATAATTGTATTTGAGTCATAATAAAATGTACTTATGAAAAAAGAATGAAAAGAAATTTTATTATTATTATTACAACTTATTAAAGCATGGGTTTCATGCTTGGGTCATCATGTTTTAGGTAAAAGTCAATAGAGTCATTGTGCATTTAAAGAGACCCTTCTTGGGCATTTGAATCATGTAACAAGAATTATTTTTGAGTCAAAAATGAATTTTGTCACCTCCACACCAAGTCAGCCTCAAGAAGGGTTATTTGACCTCACTAGCAGCTTATATATTGAAGCAGTTTGATTCATTTGAAGGACAATCACTCACACAAGTTCGATCTCCTAGAAGAAGCCGTGAAAAAGTGAGAAGTTGCAGTGGAAGAAGGAGAATTGCAGGTTCAAGGTCAAAGCTCTGCTATGGCATCAAGATCGAAGTTTTGTTACGACATCAAGGTCGAAGTACGACATCAAGGTCGAAGTGTTGCTTGAAGGTCGAAAAGCTAAGTGCTTCAAGGTCGAAGTTGTTACATTAAGATCGAAGTTGCTAGGTCAAAGATACTACTGCATCAAAGTGCTATTGTTGCATCTAGGTCAAAGATAATACTGGAAAGTGATCATCTGCTGAAAAAGGAAAGGGTTGACTTGATGTGGAGGAAGTCTGCGTCTAATTCTAGAGTCTTGGATTATCTCAGGAAAACTATTG